>APFE030436144.1:88142-123774 GCA_000404065.3 Pinus taeda | reverse complement strand
GCCTTTGAACTCCGAGCTGATGGTGGAGAATTCGAGGTAAGGACCCATAAATGAGGGGGACACCTTCCTATAAATCCTCTAGCTTTTTCTCCCACGAATTTGGCTGCCAAGTGCTCATTAAGACCTTCAATTTTGTATCCAAGTTGACCAACAAGGCTACACAAAGCACCCATTAGACTTGTTGGCATAATGACTAACCAAATTCACTATATTAACATAAAAATAATAAAAAACATGCAATAAACAAATGAGAATGGTGGATTAAGTCAACTTAGGAAGTTGAATGAGCCCAAATAATTGTACATTTTTGGGGCTCATCAGTAGTGTGACATCCTTTTCTTCAAATGGCCCCTGGATGTGAGGTATATGCAGTGTGTTCATGTGCTTCTTTTTCTATGCATTGTGTTGCACAGATCCCTTTTTGATGTTTGATGAGGGATCTTGTTTCTTACTTGTTTTCATGATTCCTGCTTGATGTAATGTAGAATCATTTGTGGGATGTAATTGTTGTCATGATTCGTCATGTTTTTTTTGAGATCCCTTTGTCATCATGTTGATGCAATACTCATGTTGTCTCCATGTATGTTTGCATTGAGATTCCTTTTATCCCATGTTGGTGGGATGCTCATTATCCTCATGCATGAGTTTATGTCATACTGAGAGGAGCCCTTTTGATTGAGAGTTCCTGTAGCGAAACATCTCCTAGAGCCACTCCTGCATGAGGGCATTTTCCTTGTATGATAGCGACATCACCTCTTCTGTACATCATTACTATTGATAGCACTTAGTGCAGTGGCCTACACCATCTTGACACTGGGGCTTGGAGACGTAGTCCCTCCTAAAAGAACTCCATTATCAACGTCTTATGTTTTCATGTGCTGATGATTGTCATGTTCCTGTTCGTACAACTTGCAAATGTATTCATTTAAGTTCTTTTAAAAATAAAATTTAACACATCACGAAAGTAAAAGGTCTTGGAAGAGTCCTTTGTCACACCTAGACCTAGATCATAAATCCTAATTCAAACATGAAACTTAAACAGGAAAAGTGTTATTCATCGACTTGTATATGGAAAGAAAATCAAGACAACGTGTTGTGCTTGGACTCTTTGCTTCTACGGGTTGACCAATATCTTTGATTGTGCTACTGTGTGATCCCTTTGGTGAATTGGATCAAGCGAATAGGAGGAGATCCACGAGGGGATTAATCCTCAACTACCCATATTCTTAGTTGTTTCATTAGCCACCAGAACCTCGCGAACCATGGAGGTAGCTGCAGATTTACAAAATGGTTGCAGAATCATGTTAATTATGTAGCTAATGCAATCTTTAATACAACAATAAGGAATGTTAATGCATATGAGAAATAATACATGTAAGAGTTATTACCTTATCAAAATCTATAATTTACTGCCTTTATTGAGTTAATAGTGATGATGAAAAAGAGGAAAATGGTGAAAAAAGGGTGTCAAAACAAAACAGTTATGGAACTCTACATTCCCCCACACTGAAGATTTTGTATGTCCTCATACAAACTACAAAATTGGTATCTTGAACTACTGCATTTTCTTGGACACTTCTGCCAGTACATCCAACTTCATATTTTTCACTTTCTTTCCAATAATTGCCATCCTTGGTTTCCTCATGAGGATCTTGTATTTCAAGTTTATAACCTGTTTCTGTAAAGCCTTGTTTCTCTTCTTCAGCGACTTGTTCTTATTAGATGTAAGAGGAGATTGTCACTCTTAGCTATTTGAATTTCATTTTGTGCTTCCAAGCCTTGATTTTTATTTTTAATATACCTATTTAATGTCTCCAGTTCGAAGATTTCTTGTTTCAATATATTGACTTCTGGAGGTTCTTGTGGCTCATTAAACTAATTTTCTTCTTCCTCTTATATTGGAATTGATGTTCTTGTTGCATCCCTTTTCTCCAAGGACTCAATATAATCACAGATCTCTTGTTGCACCGGATCAATCTCTAGCATTCTTCATCTTGGACTCTGAGGAGGTGATGTGACAGTTGGTGATGAAACCCTTGCTGACAAAACCCTTGGAGATGAAACTCTTGAAGGAGTTTATGAATCTTCTTCTTTAGCTTCTAAGTTTTCTTCTATTTCTATACTGACATGCTCAGTGCTCTTTGAGGGTAGTCCTTTTGCTGAGTTGAGTCTAGTACTCCTTCTCAAGGCTATGACAGGGGTCTTTTAAGTTTTCTTCCTTTTTTTTTAGGCTTCCCTGCTTGTGATGAAATCTCTGTTTTTTTTCTAATTTTCTTTCTTCTAACATTTATTTTGTTCATTTTCTCTAAAACTTCTGCAACTGGGATGTCATATTTTGAGAGGTTCTGTGGCCGTTGTGGTTCTTATTCCCGTGTCTCCTAAATTTTTCTTTTCCTTCCCCTCTTAGGTCTGCTGCTATTTGGTTGCCCATGAGTTTCTTGCTGAAAGTGGTTTCTAACTAAAAATCTCTCCCAATTATCACCTATGTTTTGGAGATGAAATTCAACAAGTATTTTGACCATATCATGGTGATACATTGTATTATCTATAAACTGAATTCTCCTTTGTACATTTCCTAACATCTTTCTAAGACTATTCAACAAGAAATATGGAAGGTTTATCTCATTTTCTTCAAGTAAATTCATTAGCAACCGAATATGATAGAAAAACATACATCCAAACCTTCCTTCACAGGTAACAAATCTTTGAATTATTAGAAATAGTTTTTCCACTTACTTTTCAATGTTGTGCTTGGGATGCCCTTCTTGAAAATGGTGGTGTCCATTCTTGGTTTCTTTAGAAAAACCTTCTAGTCCTCTGTGTCTATTCCTCTATTCTTGAACCATTTCTCTCCAATCCGTGGTAGTCCAATGGCTTCAGCCATAAATGATTCTGTTGCTATGAATTTGATGTCCCTTATCTCCACTTCGACTCCATCAAATGCTCTGGCGAAGGATTTGGTCACTTCTCTATGAAATCCATCAAATTTCTCTATAAATTCAAGCCAATGTGCTTTATGCAATAATTCTTTTGTTTATGGATAACCTTCTAAAAATTTATTGCTTGTCGGTTCCATTCTGACTATCACACACATGACCGAGAAGCTTTGTTTCACAACTGTTTTGTTTGGCAGAATAGAATGGCTTGGTAGGTTTGGATAACTTGGCAGGGTTTTTAGAGAGGAGAGGCCAGAGTGTGAGTGATGGAACAATGAAAGCGTAGGTAGTGAGGATATAATGGAATGAAGCAAAATATAACCATTAAGATTATTTATGCTTATGTTTTGGGCGACTAATTCAATGGATCGGGATATGGGCAATGATGACTGTAAGTGAATGGCGGATTATGTAAGATTTGACATGACACGACCAACTCTTTGCAATAATGATTTTGATTTTTCAGTAGTACTATGTCTTATAATTCATATATGTAATGTTTTAATCTATCTTATTCAATTAAAGAAATGCATACATTTAAGTTATTTTCTTGCTAACCTTTGGTTGCCTTTTATGTTTTCTTCAGGTACCTTGCGGTGGAGGGAGTAAATCATTCCTTCAAATGCATCAGAGGTGTCTGTCACATTGGATACAGAAAGTCATCAGAGCTGCAGAAAATCAATGATTCTGTAGCTATTTATTATTTTTGAAAAGAGAGGGACAAAAGAAAATGGGATTCTAGAAAATGGAATACAAAGAAAATTTAAGATGCCATGAATTCTTGGTTTTCATCTTGAATTTTCTGCATTAACATGCCAACAATTGTTGGTTTTCATGTTTATATATATATTATATATATATATATATATATATATATATATATATATATAATATATATATATTTATATATATATATATATATATATATATATATATTATGAAAAAATAAAATTTTAAGGTGGGGAAGAAGAAGAAGAATTCTTAACCAACTTCAAATTAGAGTTGTCGTAGAAAATCTTTACAAAATCATCTTTTTTCATTGGCTTATGATAGATCCTGAGTCGATGCCCATTCACTAGGAGAGGAACTTTTTCTTCATCAACAATGCTAATTTTGACTGCTCCATTATCAAAAACATTTTCAATCTCATAAGGCCCAAGCCAGTGAGCTTGAAAGTTTCCTTGAAAATTTTTGAAATTTGAATCAAAGATAATGCCCAATCTCCTGGCTAAAATTTTCTTTCTTTGATGTATTTATCATGCCATCGGGATCTCTGTTGCTGGACTAAACTAGTCTTCTGGATAACATCTTGCCTTATTTCAGTAAGCTCATTGAGTTGTCCCATTCTTTGCTTTTGTGCTTCTGATAAGTCATGTCCCAACTTGACTATTTTCTTGTAGGTTTGAATCTGGGACTCATTGGAAATAAGACTTGCTTCCCATAAAAAAGTTCATAGGGAGTATGTCCTATAGTGTTTCTCCATGTGGTATGGTAGGTCCATAAAGCTTCTGGAAGCTTTTCTGCCCAGTCCCTTATATGCAAGTGAACTATCTTGGTAATGATTGCTTTAAAGACTTTGTTGATAGATTGTAATTATCCATTTGCTTGTGGATGGTATGGAGTAGAATTCTGATGCTTGATTTTATATTCTTCCACTATCTTTTACACTACTCTCGATGTAAATTTCTTTCCTTGATCTATTACAATTTCTCTTGGGACACCAAAATGATTAAAAAGTCATCAAAAAGAAATGAAACTACAACATTTTCAGTAGCAAAAGGAAGTGCTTTAGCTTCTACCCATTTAGTAACATAATCAGTGCATACAAGAATATATTTGTTTTTGTTTTGAATATGGGTTAATTGGTCCAACAAAATTTAAAACCCATTTTTCAAAAGGTTCGATGAGTACCTGAGGCTGTAGTGGCATTTCATCTAAAGGAATAAGTTTCTGCATTCTTTGACAACTATCACACCTCTTAACATATTCCTTGGCATCCTTAAAAAGGGAAGGCCAATAATATCCTAAGAGAAGGACTTTATAAGCAGTTCTTTTGTCAGCAAAATGACCCCCACATGGTTCATCATGGCATGCTTTAAGTATTTCAGGTATTTCATCTTCTCTTACACACCTTCAGATGATGAGATCTAGTACTATCTTGTATAATTCATCATTTATCCATGAATAAGATGCACTTGATTAGATTATTCTTCTCTTTTCTCTTGTAACCAAATAGGAGGATAACTTTCCTGAAACTAAATAATTGGCAATATCGACAAACCAAGTTCATTTAGTACATACCGCAAAAAGGTATTCATCAGGAAACTTATGCTCTACATGTATATCATTATTATAATTTTGGATTCTAGATAAAAATTCAACAATTGTGTTTTGTTTTCTAGGTCGGTCCAAAATGGTGATATTGAGTTCTTGTAACAGTAATAGCCATCTCGTTACTCTACCATTAATAACTGGTTTATTCATTAAATATCTAATGGCAGAATGGTCTATATGAACGAAAGTTTCATAGCCAGTAATGTAATGTCTAAATTTATTAATGGCATGAATGAAAACTATTTTCAGTTACAGTATAATTTAACTCTGCAGGAGTTAAATTTTTACTGGTATAATAAATGGCATAAGGAGTGAGGTATTTTTGTCCTAACACAACTCCTAGAGCTGTATCTGAAGCATCAATTGATATACGAAAGAGAAATTTCCAATTGGGTCCTTTTAAGATAGGTTCTTCAAAAATATTCTTTTTCAAAGTTTCAAAATCCTTCTGACAATCCGAGTTCCACCTAATTTCATAGTCTTTGGTGAGTAATTTGAAGAGTGGAGATGCAATCTTTGTAAAGTTTTCCATGAATCTTCTATAATATCTATTAAAACTAAGAAAAATCCTAACATCTCGTTGACAATTAGGGATTGATAATTTGGAAATAGATTCTACCTTATATGAGTCTACCTTAATTCCATTTCCTGAAATATGGTCACCTAAAACAATTCCTTCATTAAACATTATAAAACACTTTTCATGACTTAATGAAAGATTTTCTTATTTGCATCTTATGAGAATTTTTTCTAAATTTTCAAATGCTTCTTCAAAATAATTTCCATAAACTATGAAATCATCCATATATACTTCCACACAATCATGAATAAGATCAGAGAAAATTCCTAGTACTGCTCTTTGGAATGTTGTTGGAGCATTGTATAATCCAAAAGGACATACTCGGTAAGCATAAGTCCCCCATGGACAGGTGAATGTGGTTTTGTCTTAATCTTCAGGTGCTACCTGAATCTAATTATACCCACTAGAACCATTAAAAAATGAGAAATATTTCTTCCCTGCTAATGTATCTAAAACTTGATCTATGAAAGGAAGTGGAAAGTGATATTTCAAAGTTGCTTTATTCAATTCCCTATAATCAATTCATACTCTCCATTTTCCATTTTTCTTAGGAACGATTAATAGCAGTGAAACCCATTGACTGTCTAATATTGGATAGATGAAATTTACATTTAAAAGTTTCTCAATTCTTCTTGAACAATTTCTTTTAAGTTTGGATTCATTCTTCTTTATGGTTGTCAAGCTAGTCTAGCATTCTCTTCAATATAGATATGATGCATGCAGGTTTTATGATCAATTCCTTTCATATCAGTATATTCTCGTGCATATGTAGAAGAGTGTTTTTGTAATATTTCTACCAATTTCTTTTTTTGTAATTCTGTCGGGTTTTCATTAATGTTCAAGGTTTTTCCTGGAAAAAAGATCGATTGAAGAATTTCCAAACTTTTCCATAGAATGTAAAGACATTTGTCTAGATGATATATATTCTATATTACATTGTTCTTGAAAATTTTGACTATCATCACAATATAAAGTGGGTTCATGATTTTATATTGAATTTAAAATTTGATCCTCCTCATTTATTTGTGCAATAGTGAAAATTGGTTGTATATCATTATCGTCATCCCTCCATTCTTCATTTTCTACTTCTATCATTGTTTTTGCAGGTGGGTATAATGTAAATTTATTTGTCGAGCTTCCATATGAGATAAAAATGTCTCTTGATCTATAACTGATAAAAGCATCTGTTGTAGCTAACCATGGCCTTCCTAAAATTAATGGATGTCATCCTCAATTATTCTTGGGGGTTAGAACCATGAAATCAACATGATATTCCCAAGAATCTAAGGATACATATATATCTTCTAACACACCATCAAGTTTAATTATAGACCTGTCTACTAATTGTAACAATGTTGGTGTGTATTGAAGATTAGGAAGCTTCAATTTATCCATAGTTTGTTTTCTCATTATGTTTATGGCTGCTCCTAGATCAATGAGAGTGTTTGGTATTTCAGTTCCATTGATGTGTATTTTACAATGGGGCTTCTTGGATCTAAATATTTCTGAAATGTTGTCTTCCCCATCATAATATCTGCAATTTTCCCAACTAATTGAATTATTTTTATTTATTTTATTTTTCTTCCTGATCCTTTAGTACTCAATTCCTTAATTGTTTTTGCAAAAATCAATATTTCTTTTATTACTTGTAATGAAGGAATTTTATGTAGACATCGTCGAAATTGTCGAGGAAAGAGAATGATGGGAACACATCCCCATCATCCCATGGCAATGCCCATTATAGGGAAAGAGCAGAAGCAAGCTCTCATCGCCATACTCACACTAGAGACAACAAGGAAAGATATAACCACTCTCGATATGTGGATGTTGATTTCGGTTATAATCATGTTGTTAAAGATGAATGTAAACCATGGAATTGAAAAACATGTACCTTTTGTGGATTACATAACCATACATTTTCTAAGTGTTGGAAAAGAATGGAAGCACACAAAAGGATGAGGCGTGAAAGACCCTCTCAACAGTAGGTAAAGAAACATGTTCATCAGGTCTGGAGGAAGAAGATCTATTGCAGTTATTGCGACAGAAATGGCTATCAAAGAGCCACATGTTGGAGGCTCCATCTAGAGCAATGCCTTAAACACAAAGTGTCAGTGCATGAACCAGGTGAAGTAGTTGTTCGACCATCGAATGTGCCACAAGGAGGCGACCCGTTCACCTTAATAAATGAAAAATGGTTTCTACATATGTTAGCTTGTCATGGTTGTGCTTTTGTAAATCATTTGTTGCATTTCAAAATGTAAAAGTGATGACGTGTTTCCATTACTTGTTAAGCAACAATGATGTCTGGTCTTATTATGTGTTTCATTTTACACTCTAAAAGTGATGTTGTGTTTCCATCACTTTCAAAAAAAAAAAAAAAAGTGTTTGGTCTTATCGTTGTAAATCATGTGTTGCATTGATGATGTGTTTTCAATCACTTGTTGAAGCAACAATGATATGTTGGCTTTGCTATCATAGTTGGGGTATTGCGGCCATCTTGATGTAAACTTGACCACTGAGTGGGTGTTATAAACTCATGGCAAGTATGGGAGGTCATTAGTTGGTCATGAAAGTCAAGCATGTAATTTGCAAAACAATGTACTATAGGTTGCAGAGGTTGTAGGCGTCAGTTCATCGCTTAAGGCTCCAAAGAAAAAAGGTGAAGGAGATGGAAGCGGGACCTTTTTCAGGACGTTTTTGATGCAGACATTGTACAAAGAAGTTGCAAATTATTTTTCATGCTTTTGGAGGACCAAAAGCTCCTCAGTGGGGAGGATTGATCCAGGTGGCTCTAGAGACACACACGAGACAAAGATGGCTTATGGAAGCTTGAAATCAAAGTGATCAAAATTATTTCGAACTAGGACCAGAGCGTAGATCCTGTCGTCCTGATCGTATCGGTGTGAATGGTTCGTCAACCTGAGCTCGTATGAGGGAGAATGAACCAATCAAATTTTTGGTCAAAGTTAGGTTGTGGGCCAGGTTTAAGTGTCCTACAGTTTGACCGACCCTGGGGCATGAAACCTAGCTCCCGAAAATGGTCAAAATTGTGGCCTCATTAAATTTCCCAATATCCCTTATTTTCTAAAGATTTGAAATTCACCCCTAATTTACTAATATATATATATATATATATATATATATATATATATATATATATATAATATTGGGGTGGCAGACACCAACCTTGCACCCCCCCCCCCCCCCCCCCACCATCATATAAAATTTTAATTGGCTGACGAGCCATGAACCCCGTCGGCCCCCCCAACCCACCTAAACCAAATAAAAATTAATTGGGTAGCGGCAATCATCCCGCTGCATCATCCAACCTCCACGTAACAACTTAAACTTAATATGTGGTGGGCACGGGCCACCTCCGGTGGACCCGGTCCACACCCCCAAAACCATTACCATATGCCACATTAAGGGAGGCCAATGGGAATTGAACCCATGGCTGGTAAGAGGGTCGGCCCTACCCACGCGATGGCCTCATATAATGATACCATGCCAATAGAAACATCGCGCCATCATATGATGTGTCACTCCAATAAATGTGCCCACCAAAATTAACGTGCCAAGAAACAAATGGTTGCGGAAGTTATCGGGCAGGCCGCCCAATGCGGACCGACCCCCAACAAAAAAATATATGTGGTTTATTAAAACTTTTTGGGGGTTAATATGGACGGGTTAGGGTTTGACTACCCGACCTCCTCCTCATCATTCGGTTGCCTTACCAAACTACCAACAACCTCTTTGTGGACAAATCCGACCATGAAGTCTTATAAACCCATCTTTTCTTAGTGCTCCCAAGCATGGAGGAGCCAGGAGAGTGCACCTCAAACGAGACAAAAAAAAAAATTTAATTAATTTATTTGCAGGTGGAACCACGAGCTCAGAGAAGAGGTAGGGGAAACCATGATTGGGCAAAATTCTCAGGAGGGTGAAATTTTTGTAGTGTCCAAATGGGACAAACTTTATGTTGATCTTACACCTCTCAGTGACATGAACCTGATGGTGCAGTCATTTTCCTAATCTGAGTATCCGATTTGAAGAGGACCCAGAGGAGGGAATATTTGAGGAATCTAAGGGGAATATAAAAGGTTTCTTAAGCCCCAGATTGCCACTTTCTCAGAATTCAGAAATTTGACAATCAATTTTGCACTATTCAATGCCACAAATCTGACGGTCTATTCATCTTTTCCATTTTCTCATTTCATTTTTCGGCCACTTTTCAAAGTGGAGTGCAAGTGTCAGCAGTCATTCCATGAGATCTGACTCTATGAGATTGATGATACAACCAGATTCAACAGTGTGACATCCTTTTCTTCGGATGGCCCCTAGATGTGAGGTATATGCAGTGTGTTCATATAATTCTTTTTCTATGCATTGTGTTGCAAATATCCCTATTTGATGTTTGATGAGGGATCTTATTTCTTACTTGTTTTCATGATTCCTACTTGATGTGATGCGGAATCATTTGTGGGATGTACTTGTTGTCATGATTCGTCATATTTTTTTTGAGATACCTTTGTCATCATGTTGATGGGATACTCATGTTGTCACCATGTATGTTTGCATTGAGATCCCTTTATTGCCATGTTCGTGGGATGCTCACTATCCTCATGCATGAGTTTATGTCATACTAATAGGAGTCTTTTTGACTGAGAGTTCCTGTAGCGGAACATCTCTTGGAGCCACTCCTGCGTGAGGGCATTTTCCTTGTACGATAGCAACATCACCTCTTATGTACATCATCACTATTGACAACACTTAATGCAACGGCCTACACCATCTTGACACTGGGGACCAGAGACGTAGTCCCTCCTGGATGAACTCCTTTATCAACAGCTTACATTTTCATGTGTTGATGATTGTCATGTTCCTCTTCTTTATAGCATACAAATGTATTAATTTATGTTCTTTTCAAAATAAAATTTAACACATCACCAAAGTAAAAGGTCTTGGAAGGGTCCTTTTTCACACCCAGACCCGCATCATCAATCCTAATTCAAATATGAAACTTAAACAGGAAAAGTGTTATTCGTCTTTTTTCTATTTGGAAAGCAAATCGAGAAAACGTGTTGTGCTTGGACTCTTTGCTACTATGTGTTGACCTGTATCTTTGACCGTGCTACTATGTGATCCCTTTGGCGAATTGGATCAAGCGAATAGGAGGATATCCAAGAGGGGATCAATCCTCAACTACCCATATTCTTAGTTGTTTCATTAGCCACCAGAACCCCGTAAACCATGGAGGTAGTTGCAGATTTACAAAATGGTTGCAGAATCATGTTAATTATATAGCTAATGCAATATTTAATATAGCAATAAGGAATATTAACGCATATGAGAAATAAGACATGTAAGAGTTATTACCTTATCAAAATCTATGATTTACTACCTTTATTGAGTTGATAGTGATGATGAAAAAGAGGAAAATGGTGAAAAGAGGGTGTCAAAACAAAACAGTTATGGAACTCTACATCCCCCCACACTGAAGATTTTGCATGTCCTCATACAAACTACAAAATTCATATCTTGAACTACTGCATTTTCTTGGACACTTCTGCCAGTACATCCAACTTCATATTTTTCACTTTCTTTCCAGTGATTGCCATCCTTGATTTCCTCATGAGGATCTTGTATTTCAAGTTTATAACCTGTTTCTATAAAGCCTTGTTTTTCTTCTTCAGTTTCTTGTTCTTATTAAACCACAAACTTAGATGTAAGAGGATATTGTCACTCTTAGCTATTTTAATTTCATTTTGTGCTTCCAAGGCTTGATTTTTATTTTTGATATACATGTTTAATTTCTCAAGTTCGAAGATTTATTGTTTTAATATATTGACTACTGGAGGTTCTTGTGGCTCATTAAACTAATTTTCTTCTTCCTTTTGTATTGGAATTGATGTTCTTGATGCGCCCCTTTTCTCCAAGGACTCAATATAACCATACATCTCTTGTTGCACTGGATCAATCTCTAGCTTTCTTTGTCTTGGACCCTGAGGAGGCAATATGATAGTTGGTGATGAAACCCTTGGTGATGAAACCCTTGGAGATGAAACTCCTGAAGGAGTTTGTGAATCTTCTTCTTTAGCTTCTAAGTTTTCTTCTATTTCTATACTGACATGATCTTTGCTCTTTGAGGGTAGTCCTTTTGTTGAGTTGAGTCTAGTACTCCTTGTCAAGGCTATGACAGGGGTCTTTTAAGTTTTCTTCCTTTTCGTTTTAGGCTTCTCTGCTTGTGATGAAATCTTTGTTTCTTTTCTAGCTTTCTCTCTACTAACATTTCTTTTGTTCATTTTCTCTAAAACTTCTGCAAGTGGGATGTCATATTTTGAGAGGTTCTGTGGTCACTGTGGTTCTTGTTCCTGTGTCTCCTAAATTTTTCTTTTCCTTCCCCTCTTAGGTCTACTGCTATTTAGCTGCCCATGAGTTTCTTGCTGAAAATGGTTCTAACTAAAAATCTCTCCCAATTATCACCTATGTTTTGGAGATGAAATTCAACAAGTATTTTGACCAGATCATGGTGATACATTGTATTATCTATAAACTAAATTCTCCTCTATACATTTCCTAACATCTTTCTAAGACTATTCAACAAGAAATATGGACTATGGAAGGTTTATCTCATTTTCTTCAAGGAAATTCATTAGCAACAGAATATGAGAGAAAAACATACATCCAAACCTTCCTTCGTAGGTAACACATTTTTGAATTATTAGAAATAGCTTTTTCCACTTACTTTTCAATGTTGTGCTTGGGATGCCCTTCTTGAAAATGGTGGTGTCCATGCTTGGTTTCTTCAGGAAAACTTTCCAGTCCTCTGTGTCTATTCCTCTGTTCTTGAACCATTTCTCTCCAATCCGTGGTAGTCTAGTGGCTTCAGCCATAAATGATTTTGTCACTATGAATTTGATGTCCCATATCTCCACTTCGACTCCATCAATGGCCCTGGCGAAGGATTTGGTCACTTCTCTATGAAATCGATCAAATTTCCCTCTAAATTCAAGCCACTGTGCTTTCTGCAGTAATTCTTTTGTTTCTAGATAACCTTCTAAAAATTTCTTGCTTGTCATTTATTTTCTGACTATCACACCCATGGGCGAGAAGCTTTGTTTCACAACTGTTTTGTTTGATAGGCTAGGATGGCTTGGTAGGGTTGGATAGCTTGGTAGGATTTTTAGAGCGGAGAGGACGAGAGTGTGAGTGATGGAACAATGAAAGCGTAGGTAGTGAGGATATAATGGAATGAAGCAAAATATAACCATTAAGATTATTTATGATTATGTTTTGGGTGACCGATTCAATGGATTGGGATATGAGTGATGATGACTGTAAGTGAATGGAAGATTATGCAAGATTTGACATGACATGACCAACTCTTTGCAATAATGATTTTGATTTTTTGCTAGTACTATGTCTTATAATCATATATGTAATGTTTTAATCCCTATTATTAAATTAAAGAAATGTATACCTTTAAGTTATTTTCTTGCTAACCTTTGGTTGCCTTTTATGTTGTATTTAGGTTCCTTGCAGTGGAGGGAGTAAATCATTCCTTCAAATGCATGATCAGAGGTGTCTGTCACATTGGTTACAGGAAGTCATCAGAGCTGCAGAAAATCAATGATTCTATAGCTATTTATTCTTTTGAAAAGAGAGGGACAAAAGAAAATGGGATTCTAGAAAATGAAATATAAAGAAAATTTAAGATGCCAAGAATTCTTGGTTTCCATCTTGAATTTTATGCATAAACATGCCAACAATTGTTGGTTTTCATGTTTATATATATATATATATATATATATATATTATATATATAATTTTAAATTGGGGAAGAAGAAAAAAGAATTCTTTAACCAACTTCAAATTAAAGTTGTCTTGGAAAATCTTTACAAAATCCTCTTTTGTCATTGGCTTATGATAGATCCTGAGTCGATGCCCATTCACTAGGAGAGGAACTTTTTCTTCATCAATAGTGCTAATTTTGACTGCTCCATTATCAAAAACATTTTCAATCTCATAAGGCCCAAGCCAGTGAGTATGAAAGTTTCCTTGAAAATTTTTGAAATTTGAATCAAAGAGTAATGCCCAATCTCCTAGCTAAAATTTTCTTTCTTTGATGTATTTATCATGCCATCAGGATCTCTGTTGTTGGACTAAACTAGTCTTCTGGATAACATCTTGCCTTATTTCAGTAAGCTCATTGAGTTGTCCCATTCTTTGCTTTTGTGCTTCTAATAATTCAAGTCCCAACTTGACTATTGTCTTGTAAGTTTGAATCTAGAACTCATTGGAAATAAGACTTGCTTCCCATAAAAAAATTCATAGGGAGTATGTCCTATAGTGTTTCTCCATGTGGTACGGTAGGCCCATAAAGCTTCAGGAAGCTTTTCTGCCCAGTCCCTTATATGCAAGTGAACTATCTTGGTAATGATTGTTTTAATCACTTTGTTGATAGACTCTACTTATCCATTTGCTTGTGGATGGTATGGACTAGAATTCTGATGCTTCATTTTATATTCTTCCACTATCTTTTACACTACTCTCAATGTAAATTGCTTTCCTTGATCTATTACAATTTATCTTGGGACACCAAAACGAGTAAAAAATCATCAAAAAAAATGAAACTACAAAATTTTCAGTAGAAAAAGAAAGTGATTTAGCTTCTACCCATTTAGTAACATAATCAGTGCATACAAGAATATATATATATTTTTTTTTGTTTTTAATATGGGTTAATTTGTCCAACAAAATTCAAAACCCATTTTTCAAAAGGTTTGATGAGTACCTGAGGCTGTAGTGGCATTTAATCTAAAGGAATAAGTTTCCCCATTCTTTGACAACTATTACACCTCTTAACATATTCCTTGGCATCCTTAAAAAGGGAAGGCCAATAATATCCTAAGAGAAGGACTTTATAGGAAATTCTTTTGTCAGCAAAATGAACCCCACATGGTTCATCATGGCATGCTTTAAGTATTTCAGGTATTTCATCTTCTCTTACACACCTTCGGATGATGAGATCTAGTCCTGTCTTGTATAATTCATCATTTATCCATGAATAAGATGCACTTAATTAGATTATTCTTCTCTTTTCTCTAGGAAACAAATAGGAGGGTAACTTTCCTGAAACTAAATAATTGGAAATATCAGCAAACCAAGGTCATTTAGTACATACCGCAAAAAAAGTATTCATCAAGAAACTTATCCTCTACACGTATATCATTATTATCATTTTGAATTCTAAATAAAAAGTCAGCAATTGTGTTTTGTTTTCCAAGTCGGTCCAATCTGGTGATATTGAGTTCTTATAATAGTAATAGCCATCTTGTTACTCTACCATTAATAATTGGTTTATTCCTTAAATATCTAATGGTAGAATGGTCTATATGAACGAAATTTTCATAGCCAGTAATGTAATGTCTAAATTTATTAATGGCATGAATGACAACTATTTTCAGCTACAGTATAATTTAACTCTGCAGGAGTTAAATTTTTACTGGTATAATAAATGGCATAAGGAGTGAGGTATTTTTGTCCTAACACAACTCCTAGAGTTATATCTGAAGCATCAATTGATATATGAAAGGTAAATTTCCAATTAGATCCTTTTAAGATAGGTGCTTCAGAGATCTTCTTTTTCAAAGTTTCAAAATCCTTCTGACAATCCAAGTTCCACCTAATTTCACAGTCTTTGGTGAGTAATTTGAAGAGTGGAGATGCAATCTTTGTGACATTTTCTATGAATCTTCTATAATATCCAGTAAAACTAAGAAAACTCCTAACATCTCATGGACAACTAGGGATTGATAATTTGGAAATAACTTCTACCTTAGATGAGTCTACCTTAATTCCATTTCCTGAAATATGGTCACCTAAAACAATTCCTTCATTAAACATTATAAAACACTTTTCATGACTTACTGAAAGATTTTATTATTTGCATCTTATGAGAATTTTTTCTAAATTTTCAAATGCTTCTTCAAAAGAATTTCCATAAACTATGAAATCATCCATATATACTTCCACACAATAATGAATAAGATCAGAGAAAATTCCTAGTACTGCTCTTTGGAATGTTGCTGGAGCATTGCATAATCCAAAAGGAAGTACTCGGTAAGCATAAGTCCCCCATGCACAGGTGAATGTGGTTTTGTCTTGATCTTCAAGTACCACCTGAATCTGATTATACCCACTAGAACCATCCAAAAATGAGAAATATTTCTTCCCTGCTAGTGTATCTAAAACTTGATCTATGAAAGGAAGTGGAAAGTGATATTTCAAAGTTGCTTTATTCAATTCCCTATAACCAATGCATACTCTCCATTTTCCATTTTTCTTAGGAACGATTAATGAGGGTGAAACCCATTGACTGTCTAATATTCGATAGATGAAATTTACATTTAAAAGTTTCTGCAATTCTTCTTGAACAATTTCTTTTAAGTTTGAATTCATTGTTCTTTATGGTTGTCAAACTGGTCTAGCATTCTCTTCAATATAGATATGATGCATGCAGGTTTTAAGATCAATTCCTTTCATATCAGTATATTCCCATGCATATGCAGAAGAGTGTTTTCGTAATATTTCTACCAGTTTTGTTTTCTGTAATTCTTCGAGGTTTTCATTGATGTTCAAGGTTTTTCATGGAAAAATTCTATTGAAGAATTTCCAAACTTTTCCATAGAATGTAAAGGCATTTGTCTAGATGATAGATATTCAATATTACATTGTTCTTGAAAATTTTGACTATCATCACAATATAAAGAGGGTTCATGATTTTCTATTGAATTTAGAATTTGATCCTCCTCATTTATTTGTGCAATAGTGAAAACTGGTTGTATATCATTATCTTCATCCCTCCATTCTTCATTTTCTACTTCTATCATTGTTTTTTCAAGTGGGTATAATTTAAATTTCTTTATCAAGCTTCCATCTGAGATAAAAATGTCTCTTGATCGACAACTAATAAAAGCATCTATTGTAGCTAACCATGGCCTTCCTAAAATTAATGGATGTCCTCCTCAATTATTCTTGGGGGTTAGAACCATGAAATCAACAGGATATTTGCAAGAATCTAAGGATACATATATATCTTCTAACACACAATCAAGTTTAACTACAGTCATGTCTGCTAATTGTAACAATGTTGGTGTGTATTGAAGATTAGGAAGCTTCAATTTATCCATAGTTTGTTTTCTGATTTTGTTTATTACTGCTCCTAAATCAATCAGAGTGTTTGGTATTTCAATTCCATTGATGTTTATTTTTACAATGGGGCTTCCTGGATCTAAATATTTCTGAATTGTTGTCTCCCCCATCATAATATCTGCAATTTTTCCAACTAATTGAATTATTTTTATTTCTTTTCTTTTCTTCTGGATCCTTTAGTACTGAATTCCTTGATTGTTTTTGCAAAACCGATATTTATTTTTATTACTTGTAAAAAAGGAATTTTTATATAGACATCATCGAGGAAAGAGAATGATGGGAACACATCCCCATCATCCCATGGTAGTGCCCATTGCAAGGAAAGCATTGAGGCAAGCTCTCATTGCCATACTCACACCAGAGATAGAAAGGAAAGGTATAACCACTCTCAATATGCGGATGTTCATTTCAGTTATAATCATGTTGTTAAAGATGAACGTAAATCATGGAATCAAAAAACATGTACCTTTTGTGGATTACATAACCATACATTTTCTAAGTGTTGGAAAAGAATGGCAGCACACAGAAGGATGAGGTGTGAAAGACCCTCTCAATAGTAGGTAAAGAAACATGTTAAGAAGGTCTGGAGAAAGAAGATCTATTATAGTCATTGCGACAGAATTGGCCATCAAAGAGCCACATGTTGGAAGCTCCATCCAAAACAGCACCTTAAACACAAAGTGCCGGTGCATAAACCAGGTGAAGCAGTTGTTCGACCATCGAATGCACCACAAGGAGGTGACCCATTCACCTTAATAAGTGAAAAATGGTTTCTATATATGTTATCTTGTCATGGTCATGCTTTTGTAAATCGTTTGTTGCATTTCAAAATGTAAAAGTGATGACGTGTTTCCATCACTTGTTAAGCAACAATGATGTTTAGTCTTATTATGTGTTGCATTTTACACTCTGAAAGTATGTTGTGTTTCCATCACTTGTCAAAAAAAATAATGTTTGGTCTTATCGTTGTAAATCATGTGTTGTAGTGATGATGTGTTTTCCATCACTTTTTGAAGCAACAATGATATGTTGGCCTTGTTGTCATAGTTAGGGTATTGTGGCCATCTTGATGTAAACTTGACCATTGAGTAGGTGTTATAAACTCATGGCAAGTATGGGATGCTTGGATCATTAGTTGGTCATGAAAGTCAAGCATGTAATTTGCAAAACAATGTACTACAGGTTGTAGAGGTTGCAGGTGTCAGCTCATCACTTAAGACTCTGAAGAACAAAGGTGAAGGAGATGGAAGTAGGACCTTTTTGAGGACGCTTGTGATGCAGACAATGTTCAAAGAAGTTTCAAATTATTTTTCATGCTTTTGGAGGACCAAAAGCTCCTCAGTGGGGAGGATTGATCCAGGTGGCTCTAGAGACACACACTAGACAAAGAGGGCTTATGGAAGCTCGAAATCAAAGTGATTAGAATTATTTCGAATTAGGACCCGAGCATAGATCTTGTCGTCCTGATCGTATTTGTGCAAACGGTTCATCAACCTAAGCTCGTATGAGGGAGAACGAGTCAGTCAAAGTTGGGTCGTGGAACAGGTTTAAGTGTCCTACAATTTGACCGATCCCAGGGCATGAAACCTAGCTCCCGAAAATGGTCAAAATTGTGGCCTCATTAAATTGCCCAATATCCCTTATTTTCTAAAGATTTGAAAATCACCCCTAATTTAGTAAAAATATATATATATATTTTTGGGGCAGTGGGCCACCAACCTTGCCACTCCCCTAACCATCGTATAAAATTTTAATTGGCCGACAGGCCATGAACCCTGTCAACCCCCCTAACCCACCTAAACCAAATAAAATTAATTGGGTCGACATCCATCATCCCGTTAGACCCTCCAACCTCCACATAACAACTTAAACTTAATATGGGGTGGGCACGGGCCACCTCCGGTTGACCCAGTCCACACCCCCAAAACCATTACCATATGCCACATTAAGGGAGGCTGGTGGGAGTTAAACACAAGGCCGGTAAGAAGGCATGCCCTGCTCACGCGACGACCTCATATAACGGTACCATGCCAACTAAAACACCATGCCATCATATGATGTGTCACTCCAATAAATGCGCCCACCAAAAATTAATGCGCCAACAAACAAATGGTTGCAGAAGTTATGGTGCGGGCTACCCAATGCAGACCGACCCCCAACAAAAAAATACGTGTGGTTTATTAAAAATTTTTGGGGGTTAATATGGAGGGGTTGGGGTTTGACCACCCAACCTCCTCCTCATCATTCGGTTGCCTTACCAAACTACCAATGGCCTCTTTGTGGAAAAATCCACCCATGAAGTCATATAAACATGTCTTTTGTTAGTGCGCTCAAGCATGGAGGAGCTAGGAGCACACACAAAAATCAAGACATAATTTTTTTTTATTAATTTATTCGCAGGTGGAACCATGAGCTTAGAGAATAGGTAGGCAGAACCATGATTGGGCAAAATTCTCAGGAGGGTGAAATTTTTGCGGTGTCCAAATGGGACAAACTTTATGTCGATCTTACACCTCTCAGTGACATGAACCTGATGGTGTAGTCAGTTTCCTAATCTGACCAAACGATTTGAAGAGGACCCAGAGGAGAGAATCTTTTAGGAATCTAGGGGGAATCTAAAAGATTCCTTAAGCCCCAAATTTCCACTTTTTCATAATTCAAAAATTTGATAGTCGATTTTGCACTATTCGACACCACAAATCTAATGGTGTATTCATTTTTTCCATTTGCTCATTTCATTTTTTGGCCACTTTTCAAAGTGAGTGTAGGTGTCAGTAGTCAACGTGCAAGCAATCATTCCATGAGATTCGACGCCGTGAGATTGATGATACAACCAACTTCAACAGTGTGACATCCTTTTCTTCAAATGGCCCCTGGATGTGAGGTATATGTAGTGTGTTCATGTACTTCTTTTTCTATGCATTGTGCTGCACAGATCCCTGTTTGATGTTTGATGAGGGATCTTGTTTCTTACTTGTTTTCATGATTCCTGCTTGATGTGATGCAGTATCATTTGTGGGATGTACTTGTTGTCATGATTCGTCATGTTTTTTTTAGATCCCTTTGTCATCATGTTGATGGGATATTCATGTTGTCGCCATGTATGTTTGCATTGAGATCCCTTTTATGCCATGTTGGAAGGATGCTCATTATCCTCATGCATGAGTTTATGTCATACTGATAGGAGTCCTTTTTACTGAGAATTCCTGTAGCGAACATCTCTTGGAGCCACTCCTACGTGAGGGAATTTTCCTTGTATGATAGTGACATCACCTCCTATGTACATCATCACTATTGACAACACTTAATGCAACGGCCTACACCATCTTGACATCGGGGCCCAGAGACGTAGTCCCTCCTGGATTAACTCTGTTATCAATGACTTATGTTTTCGTGTGTTGATGATTGTCATGTTCCTCTTCTTTACAGCATGCAGATGTATTCATTTATGTTCTTTTAAAAATACAATTTAACACATCACAAAAGTAAAAGGTCTTGGAAGGGTCCTTTGTCACACCTGGACCCGGATCATCAATCCTAATTCAAATATGAAACTTAAACAGGAAAAGTGTTATTCGTCATTTCTCTATTTGGAAAGAAAATCGAGAAAATGTGTTATGTTTGGACTCTTTGCTACTAGTGTTGACCTGTATCTTTGACCGTGATACTTGCGATCCCTTTGGTGAATTGGATCAAGTGAATAGGAGGAGATCCATGAGGGGATCAATCCTCAACTACCCATATTCGTAGTTGTTTCGTTAGCCACCAGAACCCTTTGAACCATGGAGGTAGTTGTAGATTTACAAAATGGCTACAAAATCATGTTAATTATGTAGCTAATGCAATCTTTAATATAACAATAAGGAATATTAACACATATGAGAAGTAAGACATGTAATAGTTATTACCTTATCAAAATCTATGATTTATTGCCTTTATTGAGTTGATAGTGATGATGAAAAGATGAAAATGGTGAAGGGTGTCAAAACAAAATAGTTATGGACCTCTACATTGCCCCACACTGAAGATTTTGTATGTCCTCATACAAACTGCAAAATTGATATCTTGAACTACTGCATTTGCTTGGACACTTCTGCCAATATATCCAACTTCATATTTTTCACTTTCTTTCCAGTAATTGTCATCCTTGGTTTCCTCATTAGGATCTTGTATTTCAATTTTATAACCTATTTCTATAAAGCCTTGTTTTTCTTCTTCAGTTTCTTGTTCCTATTAAACCATAAACTTAGATGTAAGAGGAGATTGTCACTCTTAGCTATTTGAATTTCATTTTTTGCTTCCAAAGCTTGATTTTTATTTTTAATATACCTGTTTAATGTCTCCAGTTCAAAGATTTCTTTTTTCAATATATTGACTACTGGAGGTTCTTGTGGCTCATTAAACTGATTTTCTTCTTCCTCTTGTATTGGAATTGATGTTCTTGTTGCATCCCTTTTCTCCAAGGACTCAATATAATCATAGATCTCTTGTTGCATTGGATCAATCTCTGGTGTTCTTCATCTTGGACTTTGAGGAGGCAATGTGACAGTTGGTGATGAAACCCTTGGTGACAAAACCCTTGGAGATGAAACTCTTGAAGGAGTTTATGAATCTTCTTCTTCAGATTTTGAGTTTTCTTTTATTTATATACTGACATGCTCAGTGCTCTTTGAGGGTAGTCCTTTTGCTGAGTTGATTCTAGTACTCCTTCTCAAGGCTATGATAGGGGTATTTTAAGTTTTCTTCCTTTTTGTTTTAGGCTTCTCTGCTTGTGATGAAATCTCTATTTCTTTTATAGCTTTCTTTCTTCTAACATTTCTTTTGTTCATTTTCTCTAAAACTTTTGCAAGTGGGATGTCATATTTTGAGAGGTTCTGTGGCCGTTGTGGTTCTTGTTCCTCTGCCTTATAATTTTTTCTTTTCCTTCCCCTCTTAGGTCTGCTGCTATTTGGTTGCCCATGAGTTTCTTGCTGAAAGTGGTTTCTAACTAAAAATCTCTCCCAATTATCACCTATGTTTTGGAGATGAAATTCAACAATTATCTTGACCAGATCATGGTGATACATTATATTATCTATAAAACTAAATTCTCCTTTGTACATTTCCTAACATCTTTCTAAGACTATTCAACAAGAAATATGGAAGGTTTATCTCATTTTCTTCAAGGAAATTCATTAGCAACCGAATATGATAGAAAAAAATACATCCAAACCTTCCTTCGCAAGTAACAAATTTTTGAATTATTAGTAGTTTTTTCCACTTACTTTTCAATGTTGTGCTTGGGATGACCTTCTTGAAAATGGTGGTGTCCATGCTTGGTTTCTTCAGGAAAACTTTCTAGTCCTCTGTATCTATTCCTCCGTCCTTGAACCATATCTCTCCAATCCGTGGTAGTCCAGTGGCTTCAGCCATAAATGATTATGTCGCTATGAATTTGATGTCCCCTATCTCCACTTCGACTCCATCAAAGGCCCTGGTGAAGGATTTGGTCACTTCTCTATGAAATCCATCAAATTTCTTTATAAATTCAAGCCACTGTGCTTTCTGCAATAATTCTTTTGTTTCTAGATAACCTTCTAAAAATTTCTTGCTTGTCGGTTCCGTTTTGACTATCACACCCATGGTCGAGAAGCTTTGTTTCACAACTGTTTTGTTTGATAGGGTAGGATGGCTTGGTAGGGTTGGATAGCTTGGTGGGGTTTCAAGAGAAAAGAGGTCGAGAGTGTGAGTGATGGAACAATGAAAGTGTAAGTAGTGAGGATATAATGGAATGAAGCAAAATATAATTGTTAAGATTATTTATGCTTATGTTTTGGGCAACTGATTCAATGGATTGGGATATGAGCGATGATGACTGTAAGTGAATGGCGGATTATGCAAGATTTGACATGACATGACCAACTCTTTGCAATAATGATTTTTATTTTTCGGTAGTATTATTTCTTATAATTCATATATGTAATGTTTTAATCCCTATTATTAAATTAAAGAAATGCATACCTTTAAGTTATTTTCTTGCTAACCTTTGGTTGCCTTTTACGCTGTCTTCAGGTACCTTGCAGTGGAGGGAGTAAATCATTCCTTCAAATGCATGATCAGAGGTGTTTGTAGCATTGGCTACAGAAAGTCATCAAAACTGTAGAAAATCAATGATTCTGTAGCTATTTATTCTTTTTGAAAAAAGGGACAAAAGAAAATCGGATTCTAAAAAATAGAATACAAAGAAAATTTAAGATGCCAAGAATTCTGGGTTTTCATCTTGAATTTTTGCATAATGCCAACAATCGTTTGTTTTCATGTTTATATATATATATATATATATATATATATATATGAAAAATAAAATTTTAAGGTGGAGAAGAAGAAGAAGAATTCTTAACCAACTTCAAATTAGAGTTGTCTTGGAAAATATTTACAAAATCCTCTTTTTTATTGGCTTATGATAGATCCTGAGTTGATGCCCATTCACTAGGGCAGGAACTTTTTCTTCATCAATAGTTCTAATTCTGACTGCTCCATTATCAAAAACATTTTCAATCTCATAAGGCCCAAGCCAGTGAGTTTGAAATTTTCCTTGGAAAGTTTTGAATTTTGAATCAAAGAGTAATTCCCAGTCTCCTAGCTAAAATTTTCTTTCTTTGATGTATTTATCATGCCATCTCAATCTCTGTTGCTGGACTAAAGTAGTCTTCTGGATAACATCTTGTCTTATTTCACTAAGCTCATTGAGTTGTCCCATTCTTTGGTTTTGTGCTTCTGATAAGTCAAGTCCCAACTTGATTGTTGTCTTGTAGGTTTGAATATGGAACTCAATTTGAAATAAGACTTGCTTCCCATAAAAAAGTTCATAGGGAGTATGTCTCGTAGTGTTTCTCCATGTAGTACGGTAGGCCCATAAAGCTTCTAGAAGCTTTTTTGCCAAGTCCCTTCTATGCAAGTGAACTATCTTGGTAATGATTGTTTTAATCACTTTGTTGGTAGACTCTACTTATCCATTTTCTTGTGGATGGTATGGAATAGAATTCAGATGCTTGATTTTATATTCTTCCACTATCTTTTGCACTACTCTAGATGTAAATTGTTTTCCTTGATCTGTTATAAATTCTCTTGGGACACTAAATTGAGTAAAAATATTGTCAAAAGGAAATGAAACTACAACATTTTCAGTACAAAAAGAAAGTGCTTTAGCTTCTACCCATTTAGTAACATAATCAATGCATACAAGATATATATATATATATATATATATATATATATATATATATTATATATATATATATATATATAATATTGATTAATTGGTCCAAAAAAATCCAAAGCCCATTTTTCAAAAGGTTCGATGAGTATCTGAGGCTGTAGTGGCATTTCATCTGAAGGAATAAGTTTCCCCATTATTTAACAACTATCACACCTTTTAACATATTCCTTGGCATTCTTAAAAAGGGAAGGCCAATAATATCCTAAGAGGACTTTATAGGTAGTTCTTTTGTCAGCAAAATGACCCCCACATGGTTCATCATGGTATGCTTTAAGTATTTCAGGTATTTCATCTTTTCTTACACACCTTCAGATGATGAGATCTAGTCCTATCTTGTATAATTCTTCATTTATCCATGAATAAGATGCACTTGATTGGATTATTCTTCTCTTTTCTCTAGGAAACAAATAGGAGGGTAAATTTCCTGAAACTAAATATATGGCAATATCTGCAAACCAAGGTCATTTAGTACATACCGCAAAAAGGTATTCATAAGGAAACTTATCCTCTACACGTATATCATTATTATCATTTTGGATTCTAGATAAAAAGTCAGCAATTGTGTTTTGTTTTCCAGATCGGTCCAAGATGGTGATATTGAATTCTTGTAACAGTGATAGCCATCTTGTTACTCTACCATTAGTAACTGGTTTATTCATTAAATATATAATGGCAAAATGGTCTATATGAATGAAAGTTTCATAGCCAATAATGTAATGTCTAAATTTATTAATGGCATGAATGACAGCTAAAAACTCCTTTTCAGTTACAGTATAATTTAACTCTGCAGGAGTTAAATTTTTGCTAGTATAATAAATGGCATAAGGAGTGAGGTGTTTTTGTCCTAACACAACTCCTAGAGTTGTATCTGAAGCATCAATTGATATATGAAAGGGAAATTTCCAATTAGATCCTTTTAAGATAGGTGCTTCAGAGATATTCTTTTTCAAAGTTTCAAAATCCTTCTGACAATCCGAGTTCCACCTAATTTCACATTCTTTGGTGAGTAATTTGAAGAGTGGACATGTAATATTTGTGAAGTTTTCTATGAATCTTCTATAATATCCAGTAAAACTAAGAAAACTCCTAACATCTCGTGGACAACTAGGGATTGATAATTTGGAATAACTTCTATCTTTGATGAGTCTACCTTAATTCCATTTCCTGAAATATGGTGACCTAAAACAATTCCTTCATTAAACATTATAAAACACTTTTCATGACTTAATGAAAGATTTTCTTATTTGCATCTTATGAGAACTTTTTCTAAATTTTCAAATGCTTCTTCAAAAGAATTTCCATACACCGTGAATTCATCCATATATACTTCCACACAATAATGTATAAGATCAGAGAAAATTCCTAGTACTACTCTTTGGAATGTTGCTGGAGCATTGCATAATCCAAAAGGAAGTACTCGGTAAGCATAAGTACCCCATGGACAAGTGAGTGTGGTTTTGTCTTGATCTTCAGGTGCTACCTGAATCTGATTATATCAGCTAAAACCATCCAAATATGAGAAATATTTCTTCCCTGCTAATGTATCTAAAACGTGATCTATGAAAGGAAGTGGAAGGTGATATTTCAAAGTTTCTTTATTCAATTCCCTGTAATCAATGCATACTCTCCATTTTCCATTTTTCTTAGGAATGATTAATAGGAGTGAAACCCATTGACTGTCTGATATTGGATACATGAAATTTACATTTAAAAGTTTCTGCAATTCTTCTTGAACAATTTCTTTTAAGTTTGAATTCATTCTTCTTTATGGTTGTCACACTGGTCTAACATTCTCTTCAATATAGATATGATGCATGCAAGTTTTAGGATCAATTCCTTTCATATCAGTATATTCCCATGCATATGCAAAACAATTCTTTTGTAATATTTCTACCAATTTCTTTTTCTGTAATTCTTCCAGGATTTCACTGATGTTCAAGGTTTTTCCTAGAAAAAATTCTATTGAAGAATTTCCAAACTTTTCGATAGAATGTAAAGACATTTGTCTAGATGATATATATTCGATATTACATTGTTCTTGAAAATTTTGACTATCATCACAATATAAAGAGGGTTCATGATTTTCTATTGAATTTAAAATTTGATCCTTCTCATTTATTTGTGCAATAGTGAAAATTGGTTGTATATCGTTATCTTCATCCCTCCATTCTTCATTTTCTACTTCTATTATTTTTTTTGCAGGTGGCTATAATGTAAATTTCTTTGTCGAGCTTCCATATGAGCTAAAAATGTCTCCTGATCTACGACTGATAAAAGCATCTATTGTAACTAACCATGGCCTTCATAAAATTAATGGATGTCCTCCTCAATTATTCTTTGGGGTTAGAACCATGAAATCAATAGGATATTTCCAAGAATCTAAGGATACATATATATCTTCTAAAACACCATCAAGTTTAATTACAGAGTTGTCTGCTAATTGTAACAATGTTGGTGTGTATTGAAGATTAAGAAGCTTCAATTTATCCATAGTTTGTCTTCTCATTATGTTTATGGCTGCTCCTAGATCAATCAGAGTGATTGGTATTTCATTGATGTGTATTTTTACAATGGGGCTTCCTGGATCTAAATATTTCTGAATTGTTGTCTTCCCCATCATAATATCTGCAATTTTCCTGACTAATTGAATTCTTTTTATTTATTTTCTTTTTCTTCCTAATCCTTTAGTACTCAATTCCTTAATTGTTTTTGCAAAAATCGGTATTTCTTTTATTGCTTGTAATAAAGGAATTTTTATATAGACATTTTTCAATTCATCTAGCATATCATAATCAGGTAATATGATTTGCTTTTCTACTCCTTTATCGATTTTTAACCTTTCAGGAAAAGGTGGTCTTGAGATAGATACTAGAGGTTGTTCTATAATAGGAGTATTAATAGAATGTGTGGGACTCTTTTTTGTTTCAATATTTTCTTTCTGAGGAAGGGAAATATCTTCTTCAAAGTTATTATTATCCTTTTGAGAAATTTTTTCTGTTTCCTGAATAACAACAGATGGTTTCTTCCTTTCTAATACTCTACCAAACCTTATTAGAACATTATTCAGATCTAATGGAGTTATCATATAATTTTGAGGATTTTGTCCTTCTAAGTTGTAAACAGGTTGTGAAGTTTTCAGTTTGGATTTGGAAGTGATTGAATGGGTAATTGATTTTGTCTTGGTGCAAATGGCAAAGAAAGCTGTTGATTTGCATTTTGAACTTGAGCTTGAGGTAAATGGTTGATTTGAGGGAAGTATTGTGGTGTAAAATTTGGATAAGGTGGCAGATATTGTTGATATTGAGAATATCTTCCATAAGGATTTTGCCATCCTTGATTCCAATATTGTGGTGGTTGAGCCCAAGGCTGCCATGGCATAGGTGGATTCCAAGTATTTTGTGAAGATTGTGCAAATTGTTGAGGATTAAAACCTTGAGTTTGATTTGTTTGAGGATTTTTCCATGGTCTTTTGGAAATAAAGTAAAGGGGTCTACCTAATTTGGCATTCCTTCTTCACTAAACACAACCTTAAGACCTGGTATAGAGGGACATTCTTTTGTATCGTGATTTTTCGCACATATAACATAGGTTTCTATGCTTTTTAAATCTGAAGGACATTCTCTTAGAGCATGTTTGTTTCTTCACCTAGGACAAAAGATGGATAATGCAACATTTTTGGTTTTCTGCTTGTTTTGTATTTTAAGGATGTCAATTTTCTCACTAAGACTCCCTAAAATATCTGTTTTAAAGTTATCAAGTAGACTACCTATTTCTTCCCTACTTACTATTTCGGCTGCAGATTTATTTACTCTTGATAAAAGAGGATCCCTTGAACTTTTTCTTGTTCTTGCTTTACCTCTTGAAATATGTACACATAGATCACATATATCTGCAAAAGGTAACTAAGCAATATCTCATTTTCCCATTAGATTGAGAAGATCTACCCACTCATCTTTAATGGATTTGAGTAAGAGAGCTTTCACAGTTTCTTCATCCAAATTGTTCATTTTTTCCCTTTTGATATTATAAACAAATCTCTCGACAAAGTCTTCAAGATTCTCATCTTCTTTTTGTACCATTTTGAAGACTACATCTTTGATACTATGAGGCATACAATAATCCTTAAATTTCTCTAAGCATGCATCTTTCATTTGTGCCCATGTCCTTATAGAATTTGTTTCTAGACTCATAAACCATTTTAATGCTGCATCCTTTAAGGTATCAGGGAACAATTTCAGTTTTTGAGCATTATGTAGATAGTCATATAATCTGCATAATACTTCAAATTCAAAGAGAAATGTCTTTGAGTCAACACTTCTTATTCCATGAAAATTGGGGAGAATAGAGAGTGAGATATTCTTCATTGTTAATGTTGTATCTTCATCAAGGATAGGGAATCCAAAAGGTTTTGGATCTCCTCTGTTTCCTCTACCTCTACCACCCCATCTTCCACCTCCTATGTTTCCTCCTCCTCCTCCAATCCTATGTTGTTCACCATTGACATTATGTACTTCTCCTTATCCTTCTTTAGCCATGATGGAATCCTTAGAAGAGATATATGGTTCTTCAATAGGATTATCTAGTTTCTCTTATAGTTCTTCTAGTTCCTTTATCAATGGTTTGAAGTAAGTTTCTTCTCCTTCTTCGAAAGGAACTTTTAACTCTTAAGCTAGAAGTTGTCCTCCAGTTGTTGGCTTATATGGGCTTGACCTAGGTTCAGAAGAATTATTTAGCCAAACAAATCCCACAACTACCGGCCCTTTCGACAACAGCCCGCGAAGCGCAGATTGAGGTCTCACCTGAGGTAGCAGGGGAGGGTGTGGAACCAGGTTTCTACACCCTGGGATGTCTTGGATGTGGTTTGGGGCTCACGCGTTGTTCTGCAGCCTCGCACTATGCTAGATCCGTGCATATCAGAATACCATTATTGCCCTTATTACAGATTGAATCACTTATTACTAGTTTGATCTAGTTAAAACAGTCTTTAAGCAAACATTTATTACTTTTGGTTACTTCGTGCATCAAGATTAACCCAGTTCACATGTATTCAACCGTAGCAAATGCAGAAATCATAATAGTTCATTTATCATAAAAGAGTAAAGTTGCAACCAACACAGAATTCAGAAGAAACTTATCTTTATTATCGGTCTCCAACAATACATCCAAATCCACCCTGCGCACTCAGCTGCAGGGGTCCGTGCACACAACTGCGAACTTTCCAGGCCTCTGCGCACACAGCTGTAGAGCCTATACCTTCTACCCTACTCCCTCGACTCAGACTTACAGATGCTTTCAAGCTATTGCATTTAAGGACCCATTACATTCCATCTTTTCAAAGAACTATTGTCCCTCATAGAGCCCCACTCTATTTATACTTTCTCTTGGCCCACGATCCCTCAGCGAGCCGACTCTATTACTATTTATTTATATTAGTTTTGGGTGGACTACCCTTTGACTCAACCTACTATAGTTCATGCTCCACGCTTTCCGCGGAGTCTTTTACCCTAATATTATCCACAATTCTGGGCTTCGCACCCCATACTCATTTCGCGAGGCTTGCACTACCTAACAGTCCCCCAACACAATCATCGTGACTCATCCCGAGTCACTGAGCTGGTGCATCCATTTTTGTGCGAAGGTCATTTAACAATTTCTGCACCATGAGTGTCTCTTCAACGAATTCTGCAATGGTCCGTTGTAATAGTGCCATTCGGGTCGCTGATGTATCCGTGTCTAATGGGTTCGCTTGCTTAGAATCACAGACTACCTGCATCTATGTTATCTTGCCCTCCATCATTGTAGAAATGGTAAAAGCATCCTCGATCCATGGTTGAATGTGGTCTTTAAGCTCTGCCTCCTTTTGTCGGAAAACATCCATTTGGGCCTTGAAGGCCTAAGCTTCCCTCATATTAGCTAGCTATTGTGTGATAGTGACCATTTGCGCATCTCCGTGAGCTATATCATAGGCCTATTGCAATGTGCGTAACTTAGCTTCGACACGCTAAATGGTGGGGTCCTCCTGGAGAGATGTAAGTAGGTCAATAGACTGATCCAAAATTCCTAAATATTTTCGGACCTCGTTTCGCATGGTTTCCATGCCTTCTGGAATTTCCATGCGACAGTGTCCATCATTGGGTAGATGTTGTTGTGCCTAGAGCCAAAGCTCTGCAATCTGTAGGACAAGCTCCCCTTGTGCTCTTGCGGCCTCTTCCTGGACCGTGTATACTTCTGTGGCCATGTGTTGAACCTTCGTTAGAGTTGGAAGATCCTCAGGGATAGCTACCCTCAGAACTGTGCGGCATGCTTCTATGATGGCTTGTTCAATGTTCCTATAATGCTCAACCCAGACAGCATGCTAAAGATTGACCTATTCAATCTCAGTTTTCTACTCCCATAAAATGTGGAGGGCGTGACCTTCCCTAGCGCGGAGTTCATTAGTGAGCCCATCCTGTAATTGAAAAAGTATGCTACTAGGTAGGGTGGCCAGATCTAAATGCCAACTACCCTCATCACCGGGTCTTGTAATAGCAACAACTGGTAATATTACAGTGTTCAGTGCAGGCGCGCTCATCAGTGGCTCAGTCATACTTGTGTTGTTGGCGAGGTGAAAATTCCCTAGAGCTTGTGCTTGCAATGTTTCCAATTGCTTTCGGATTTCCCCCAACACAGTTGTCTGTTCTGTAAGTAGAGCAGGCAATGCAAGGCTTGTTGTGAATTCATTCTCCACCCCTGTTATTACTTTGGACTTTTTCCTGATACTTGGTGGGTCCTCCCACCATGACTGTTTGACCTATTCTCTTTGAGCATGAGTGTCTGTTTTCTGTGTTGGTTCCAATTCCTGGGCTACCGAAGTCTCTTCGGCTGGTGAGTTCTAGGAAACTACTTGTTGAGAAGTGAGCTGTTGTTCCTGTCGTGCTTTTTCTACCAAATGTTGGAACTGCTACTGTTGTTCCTTCTCCTACTGTTTGGCAAAGAGTTGGTCTAGGATGGCCTTGTTCAGAGCACGCCATTCGAGAGGCCATTTTTCCAAAACCCCATAGATTGCTTCATCCATTGCGATGAAAGAAAGTGTGGTCCAAGATTGGTTTAGGTTCTTTTGCACTTGGATGTACACATGATGCATGTCAGCTTTAAATTCAGCCATGCTTTAGAGATTATTGTAGATTGTGGGAGACATGCACAGTCGACGAGAAATCCGGATCCATATTTGTTCTACCATGGAAGTCCAAAATTCTCGAATTGCAGAAACCCTTGTCACGTCCCTTGTTGCGCTTGTTACCAAAAATATTAACAAAAGCAACCAAGCATAATGAAATGTCTTACCTTTGTCCTATGCTTCTCGGCAGTTGGTCAAGAACTTTGTGCATAAGAACCGTTCCCAATTAAACTGCACCCCTTGGGCGCACTACTCGGCCAGCGCAATGACAGAGGCGGGTACCTCGTCTGCATAACACTTCCTCATGAGTTTTCCCCCGAGGAGCTGTATAGCCACTCAGACGCCCTGGTCGTTGATGCTAGCTATGACATATCCACACTTTCCTTTCACCAGCTTGTATCGAGTCTTCATTGTTTCGGGGAGGCCGACCTCACCGCTGGTTCCTATGGCGTTAGCGGGTCATCTCCTTTCAGTGGTAGGTGCGTTATGCAGTGGATTAAGTCAGCGGTGAGTGGAATCGACTCTTCCAACCATAAGAATCCATCATGTACAAGATAGAGGAGTTGTCGGATCACAAAGGCTGTAATAGTCACGTGGTGGTAGTGAGGTAGTCATCAGAGGTTGAGGATCCTGACCCTCTCTATACCCAACAGCCACACACGTGGTAATAATTTGTCTACGACCAATTCAGGGAACTTCTCATTGTCGGCCAGATATAATATTCAAATTTGAGGGTCGGAACGCATCCCCATGGCGAGCCTTCAACCTTTATATCATTTGGAAGAAGTGGGGTCTGAAGTTCAGCTTTCACTCTGTCTAAGTCCCTTAGTATCTTTGTTGATGCTGTCCATGGAGACAAATATGGGGGAATGACAGAATTTGGAATGCATCTACTTCGTCCTCATCGATTTGGTCAAGGAGCTCCTAAAGAGCCTCATCCTCTTCCTCGTTGTCTGTCGAAGCGGCTTTGCCCTTATCGTCTGCAACTTTCTTGGTGAGCCGTGGTGAGGCTCGAGCTATGCGGGTCTTCTACTTCGTCTTCTGCCTTCATGGTGTTAGTGGGGATTTTGGAACCTGCTGTTCCTATCTCGTGCCTACTAACTTTTCCTGATTCAACTGCATTTCTTCGGCGAATCGTGCTTGGGTTAGAACCATAGGACGCATGGGTTGATTTGTGGCCGGATGTATACTGATTTATCCTAGTATATATGGCCAATGTGCCCGTATACTCCCGCAGTCATAAATTAAGACCATCACTTTGTACAGTGTCGTCCCTTTGTGTTTCAGTATTGTACCAACGTTCCCACGGATGATCTTAATGAATCCACCTCAGAACTTTCGTCTTAATGATTCGTCGCCTGCTCCTTCCTGTCGTACCCTAACATCTCTATTATGGAAAGGAGTGCTAATGGTTATCTTTTGACTGGGCTATGCACTAGCGCAACCCATCACTCGCTGTTGCGATCAAGGAGACAGGGTAATGTATAGGCAGAACTCAGTATGCCAGATTGGCCCTGTAGACTTGTTTATAGTCCCGCGCCCTCTTTCAGCTTCTTGGGGTGCTGAGACTATGACCTTAACGACTAGTTAGGTGTCTGCACCATCAGTGTGGATCCGTACTATCCCTACCTCCTTGTGTTGCAAGCATCATCCGAGCGCTTGGTCAGCCAGGGTTTTGCGCCACGGATGTGTGTGTTGTCTTGATAGCCTAGTCCCCTCTGGGTTAGTTCTAGCAATATTCTGCGAGGGTCTGAGTCGTCTTAGGTGAAAAAGGGTTGAGCTTCTGTAAGCATTGCAGCGTGGTATTCTCCTGAATTTAGTCCTTTCTACCATGGTTCGATCTCTGAATCGTACCTTAAGGGTGTTGTCAGCGCAGGGCCGATAGCTACCTAACTTCTTCTAGTTTTCTTCCATTGCCTAATGCAGAGCCATCTAGGTCGCAGTATCCGAATCCTCCAAGAGAGTCGTGTTAATGTAGCACCGTGATGTATGCTATCCCTTGGGCTTCCATGGACCTTGTGGTCAGCTTCTGGTGATTCGTGTTGCTGTAGGTTGTTCTTCTTCGTTTGTCTAGCTGCCAGTATTAACGTGTGATCGTGACCTCCACGCTTTATTTTAGGCTTAACCGCGCCTGCCTCTTTTGTTGATGTCTGAGTTTTTCGGGATGCGAGTACCTTCGATGCACCGGGTTTTGGTTTCACTGAGACCACTAGTTCTCTGGTGACTTTTGCAACCAACGTGACAGCTCCTACTGCGACTATTCTATTACAATTCAATGTGGTTACTTCGTGCAGTCGATTTTGCCATCGTTCAACCTATTCATCTGAATTTGACGTGCAAGAGCTATCCCGATCCCATGAGATTTGTCCATCCGTAGTTGGGTTCGCGCGGTCCCCATTTCGCGCAGTGAGATGGTAGATGCAATCTAGTTCCCTGTCGCTATTATCGTCGCGCATTGGTTCAGTATTATAGTGGGCACCTTCAGTTGGATCCAAAGGAATGACTACTCAGAGTGCATTCTTTTTGAAGATTATTTTCCACTTTTTGAGGTTGATGATTCCATTCATGTCTATTGCCGAGTCTATTCCTAGTAGTTCCGAATAGGGGTTACTGTCATCCATGATTTCCATGATTTCAAAATAAGCGTGTGTTCGGGCACCGTTGATATCTACGACAACCCCTTGCAATCTTCCCATCGGCAGGATCTTTTGTTGGTTTGCCAATCGCAATTGGATTGGGGACCATTACAGTGTAGGCCTGCCCATGCGTTCCTAGGTCTGTTTTGGTAGGACATTCGCGTCGGAAACCAGATTTAAGATGACCTAGTCCATCTCGTAATCACCAATCTGGCAGTCAGCCGCATCTCCCGTCCGGTGCGTAAGACATGTTTGCCCAATTTCCAGATTATGTGTGGTTCGTCTGCTCCCGCGCTTCTAGATATTATCTCTTGTAACCCTTTCACCACGTTGGCATCCCTCAGGAGCTTCATATAGTTTTCTAAAAAGGTAGTTACCAAGGCATTATCTTGTTGCAGGTCTAGTTGCTCCTTACTACCTAAAGTCGATGCTTTTGCAAAAATTTTCTTAGCCTCCAAAAAGGTTTCCTTTGCTTGCACCAAATCAAATTATGGTTGTTTTGTGGGAGCTGTTACGCAGTAATTTGTCACCGTTGGTCACCGTCCTTGTTACCCCTGCTTTCGCACACTGGAGGACACATTCATGGACATGTGACCAGTGACACAACTTAAAAACACTTGCATTGGATTCTCCTAAGTATGAACTTCAATATCCCTGAAGACACCTTTTGAAGATTGGCCCTAAAAAGTGCCCTTTTTCCATTAGCGCGGGTCCACAGTGTCTAACCCGCGCCAATGGCTCAGTTCCTCCAAAGAGGGCGCGCCCATGGACGCTCTGTCACAGAACAAAGTCCGCGCCACCCAAAATTGGTCATGATTTTTGGCCAGCGCGCACTGAAGTGTTTTTTCCTCCATTACTCATGCAGTTCTCTGGGGAAAAATCCCATGGAAGTGGCCGAGTGTCGTCTTTTTCATCCATGACAACCCAGTCCAAAGGCTATTCTGGGACAATGCCAAATCTTCAGTAGGTGTCCGGATACAATGAATACTTCCTCCTCCTCCATCTATAAATAACTGTCACCCTGCATTGAACCAAGAAGTTTTGCAAGAGCTAAAGTGAGCTAAGATTATGCTGGATTGATAGTGAGAGCTGAGAGAGAAGTTATGCTGCCGGAATATTGAGAGAGGAAGTCACTTTGCAAGGCATGTTTAGCTGCTGACCCAGTTGGAGGAGATTTCAACGTCAGGCCTCTTTGGTTGTAATTATTCTCTTCTTTTATTGAATAATGAACGACTATTATTATGGTTCCACTCACGTGTCCTCTGATGATATTTGAGTTATACCTTGCTTGACCGATATATAATTGCATGTACTGGATTTACGCTTGTGTTGGATTGTTCTTTGTTTGTGCAGGTGCCCATACGTGGAGCGTAAGGATAGTGACCAGCCAAGGCTAAAGGACGAGAGCGGCGTTTCTTCAACAACAAATAGCGTTGGATTCCAGGTAGATCGTTCTGATCGATCTTTAAATTATGCAATTAGGAACCTACGTGTAGCGTGTGTGATTGTTGCTAGACC
>APFE030436144.1:20162-69940 GCA_000404065.3 Pinus taeda | reverse complement strand
TATATATTTTTTTAACTTTTAATTTTTTAACATGCCCGTCAATATGACATTTTTGAAATTGAATGGCAAGTTGAGCATGACTTGGAGGTTTTAGATTAAAACGTATTTTACGGGTAAAAATGCGAAATATGGGCATACGGACGTCAAATTTAACCCCTGAATACAGCCTTTGTAGAGAAATGCGCTGACAGTTATGTCAAATTTTTTTAAATTGTAAGCACACACCAGCGCTGACGGGTATCATAAGTTGAGTTCGTTTTTTTTTAAATTGCAAGCACACACCAAGAATTCATTTTTTTTTTTCGATTGTAAGCACACACCAGCAAGACGACTTCAACGTTTGCAGACCATTAAGAAAACACCACCAAGAAGACGATTCCACCCGCAGTGACACAACAGATCAATTGTATCAACTGGAATAGTAACGCATGTTGTCTTCATCATATGGAGCGTTAGCAGTAAATTAAAAAAAAGGTACATATCCAGAGTCAAAGAATTGTTTGAAAATTCAATTGGGAGTAGAGCTACCCTCAGTTCATAGACGCAACCAAATTCATAAGGTATCAAAGTTATGAGATATGCTTATAATATTTTTAATTATGCCATGCCTCCATGTTTAAAATGTCCTCATTGAGATATATCTTTTTAATGAAGTGGGCAATCCTCCTGTGTAAACTCCTTTGTCATGACTCATGCTAATGTTTATAATGGTTCTTTCCTATGGAGATTTGTGAAAATGTTTAAGATATTTTCCCTCATGAAATGGCATGAATAATTTAAAAAAAAACATGCCTTGGGTTTTTGGGAAATGCAAGTTTGCGTAAAATATTTGAGTGAAGTGGAAAGTGAAAAGTGATGGGTTAAATGTGAATTTTTTTTTTAATAAAAATGAAAAAACAAGTGGAAGTAACAACAAAGTAAAGAGTATTGGATATGTAGCATTTACTTTGTGTATTAAAGATACCGTAAAAAAAGGGAAACCCGAAGAGGATAAAAAGGTTATCAAGTTTTTTCGAAGAATTACAAGTGAAGAAGCAAAATAATGATTTTGCATTAAAATGCATAAAAAATAAATGAGAGCATTCTTTCCCGAATTTCAAAAACCAAGTATGCGACTCGATCTGCTGATGTTAGTGGTGCTAGTACTGGATCTGCTACTGAGAATGCCCTTGCATCTTGGTCATTATGCTCTATATAATATGCTGCTTCTATAGCTACTGGTGCCTTTGCTCGGTCAATGAGGTCAACTTCTGACTGGATCATCGGCTGCTAAGGCTGGCGGTAGGGTTCTGACAGCATCTGGCAGCATAAAGTAAAAGGTCTGGTCTAAAACTAAAAGGTAGCATGCACTTAAGTATAAGGGTACGGTATGTAAGGCGGGATAGCAGCTACGAGGATTTGAAATAATAAGAGTTTCAAGGTTTATAGAAATTCTAAAGTGAATCCTGGCTCCGAATAAACCTAGTGGGGGCTACAAGGTTGGTTCGGTGTTTCAATGCTTCCTGTCGTCTATCGCAAATTGCGTTGACAAAAGGCGAAGTTTAAAGTCGTTGGATCCACTCCACTCGTATCCAATGTCAAGTTGAATGCGGTCTCCACTCCATTCACGTCCAATGTCAAGTTGAACGATGTTACAAAAAAGTTGTTGTGAAGAAGGCTAGGCAAAGAAGTTCCAAAGTGGGACGAGCATGAAGGAGAAAAAATGCGTCAGTGACGCTAGGAAATCATTGAAGGTAGGATTGGTGAGGTCGAAGGAGGGGTTTCCAGTGATGTAACATCTGATCCAGCCGTAACAACTTATTTGCGTGAGAAGAGAGCGTGAGAAGCACGCCATTAAGAAAAAAAACCCAGTAACGTACAACAAAAGCTCAACCCTGCCACAGGTGCGTTATAACAGTAAATTACAACCAAAGAAAACACAAGTTTCGGAAGTTTTCAAAAGTCCACAAATTATTCCAATCTAAAACTGATTTCAATTTTTAAATGGTAAGTTTAGCTGAGACATAAACTAACCGGCATCTTAGTTTTTTTTGTTAAAATTAAGGAGAGGGTTGGAAAATCTAATTCTAACTATCTACTAGATGTAATCCTGGTTATTCCAAGTGTCTTAGTTCAATTTTAGTTAGTTCATTTGAATTGAGTTTCATTGCAGTAATTTATCACTAATGTTCCAATGCCATTTTATTTAACTGATTTATAATTTTAAAAAATGCAATCGGCAGCTTCACAGTTTTTCACTCGTTATCATGGTATCATAGCTAATTTGCATAAGACTTCAGAGAAATAAAAAAAACCAAAAAGTCTAAAATGAGAAAATTCCTCTATTGTTTTGAATAAGAGTAACTCTCTGCTCCAAGTATTTCATTCTTTGTCATATATCATTACGACAATATGTTTGTTCAAAGTTTGGCACCTGAAATTAGGTGGAAATAATAGAGGTAAGGTCGATGATTGATTAAGAGACCCTCCACACTGTTGATTTTACTGGAGAAAATGCTTTGACAAACATGTTTCATAAGCTTTAATTCAGAGCATCGGATTAGTTTAGAAAAGCATGATTAAAATTGTATATGAATTGTTACAATCAACATATTGCTCAATAACTTAAATTGCAGGTATGTTTTATATGATTCTTGTCTACCAATGAAATTTGCATCTTGTTTTTCATCTAAATTACATATCACTTATATTACCGTTTTATGTGATGTTGATCTACTGTTTTAAATTTGCCTCCTGTTTTTTCAAGTGACATATCACTTCCATTAACATCGTCTTATAATAGGGGAAATTGTGTTTTGGATGGAAGTAATTAAACACAATTATATACCGCTTATTTATTTTTGTCGTTGGATGTAATGGAAGGAGAGAAACAACCTCTATTTCACGTGGCTTGGTCAAATAAAATATGTTCATGTCGAAGTGAGTAGTTGTTATTTATTTAACCAGATGCATTGAGTACTCATTGATGTCTCTTGATGTTTGCATACGTATTTATTCCTTATTAGTAAAGTTATCTGCTTATTTGATAACAATTTTAGTAGCTAGTTTGTCTTTTCATTTCTGCTTATTTGATAACAATTTTAGTAGCTAGTTTGTCTTTTCATTTCGTTCTATTTTTTTTTTTTAAGCTATTTTGTTGAGTTTATTTTGTTGGCAGGGTGGTTCTGGCACCAGCGGTGCTGGCCCAGATGACAGTATATTGGGGCCACCTGTTCTTTATTCCTCTGGGATTATCTCTATGCTGAGAACTTCATATGAGGAGGCTGCAGGGAGAAAAGAAAATGTCATTTGACCAGCTTTAGAAATATTACTCTTCCTAAAGAGCTGGGGGTTGGGTATTCTGGATATTAGAACTTTTGGTAAATTCTCTTCTATGTAAATCACTATGGAGAGGCATTTGTGGGGTCAGCCTTTGGAGTAATTTATTAAGAAGGAAATACATGGGGAACAAGGAATTAATATATTGGTACAGAAAGGGAACTATTGGTCACTTTCATGGATTTGCTATTTAGCTAAGCTTTAGAAATAGAGAGTCTACCTTCCTAAAAAATCTTTCTTGGAACTTCCAAAATGGAAGAAATGCTTATATTGGTTTTGATCATATAATGGGCACGGAGGAAAATCTTAACATACCTCTAAAAATCATAAAGGCTCTTCATAGAAGGGGTATTTTCACTTGGAATCAGGTTATAGCAGGTTGGCAGGGGGTTTCTCCAATTTGGATGGAGCCTACAATTTTGGGTTTAAGGGGTGAACTAATTCACCAACGGAATAGCATTGTGATGCATATGAAATTCTTTGGAATATGCTGTTCGGAGGGGAATGATTCCCTTACCTGGAGGGGGAAAGGAAGGGGAGTGAAGTTCAAGTAAAAGACATTTACTCCAAATTAGTTAAGAATATCTCTTTTTCTAATAATATGATTTTTCCGCTTCAAATGTGGAAATCTGGGGCTCCCAACAAAATGATTCTCTTTTCTTGGTTGGTGTTTCATAATAGAATATTCCCTGGCAAAATCTTCAAAAGAGGAACTGGGTTGGTCCAGGTATTTATGTACTATGCAGAAGGGAGGAAGAAACTAACTTACATTTATTCCTAAATTGCTCCTTCACAAATCAGTTACGGATGGACCTAGCTAATCATTTTGGGTTCAGGTTGGTGGCACATTCTACTATACAAGATGCTTTGATATGGTGGAAGAAACTAACTTACATTTATTCCTAAATTGCTCCTTCACAAATCAGTTACGGATGGACCTAGCTAATCATTTTGGGTTCAGGTTGGTGGCACATTCTACTATACAAGATGCTTTGATATGGTGGAGCTCTCAGGAGAAAAGGTTTAGATCTATTCCACAACTCCTTTTATGGTCTGTATGGAAATGGCGTAATTGCTTAGTTTTTCAAGATGGGAAGGAAAATAAGGAGCATGTGCTAGTTAAGATTATTTCTACTCATTCTTCCCTCCCAACAAAGATGACCGGTCATAAAAACAAAAGCAATACTACAAGGAATAATTCAGTTTTACAGATGGGCTTCCCAAGAGCTTTTTTTGATGGGGCTTCTCAGCAAGGTACATGTGCTTGTGGCATACTTATTGAAATGAATGAAGAGCAGAAAATTTCCATTCTCTGGAATGGAGGAAAGGGGACGAACAATAACGCTGAAGCAATGACTTTGGCTAGCCTTCTTCATCTGGGTACCTTTTTGAACATTCAGAACCTCCACATCTTTGGGGACTCAAAAATCATCATTGATCACGTCAAAAGGAAATCAGTCATTAAGCTTCCTATATTATCAAGATGGATGAACAAGATAGATGCATTATGAAATAGGAAAAAAGACTATTGCATTAATCATGTGGACAGACTTCAAAACCAGAAAGCTGATATCTTGTCAAAGAAGGGACTAGTGAGCCAACTTGGCATATGGAAAATGGAGATTCAAATGGGTGCAACCTCATTCTAGATAGAAGATGTCTTTTGGCGGGGTACTTGATCCTTTCTATTTTTTGGTATCTACCAGGTATTTTCTTTTGCCAACGAATTCTACCTATATCCGGAAGGTATGCTCTCTTTTCTATCCTTTGGTTTTATATCAACTGGGTGGTTTCATCTTATATCCATCTAATATCCATATAGACCTGGAAGTTATCTTGGTAATTTTGATGAGCTCTCATACTCATACATGTCTCTTAGCATACAGTTTGTGACTTGCATTACAATGCATCTATTATCTCAGTGGGCTTTGTTTTTGTACCGGCATATTTATATCATATTGCTGACAAAGCATATCACTTTTTCAATATGTAAATATTCCTATATTAATACAAATATTGATTTTTTTCTTACTGAAAAAAAATGCTGAAAAGTTCATTGTGGAGAAGTGCAAAATAAGCATTCATTATGTAAATATGCCTTTTTCTAGATGCCATTCAATCCCTTGTCATTTGAGTGATACTATCATGTGAGAGAGAAATCTCTTCCCTTTAAGTACATAGAGTTAGTAAAGGTGCATCATTAGTGTTGACATGGTAGTGAGATGGAGTTGTACAAAACATAACTATCATCAAAATATTCCATGAAACGAGACAAACTTGTTGATTTGATTCTTTATCGCTTCTTCCTCATTAAAAAAAACGATCAAACATCCAACTGCTGTAGTTTTATATCTGTCGACCACACATCAGGAAAATATCGACCCCTTATCCTTTTTTTGATCGATGCTATCTGCCATTTGTTGAAATTGACATTTATATCTCATGCTCTAGTTTTTTCAGTTACAGTTTTCTAATACTTGTTATCACTGTGAAATACAAAAGTAATGTCTGTTGGCGAAGGGGGTGGGCATAGTTTATCGAGTTGGATATTGGTTAAGCATTTTAATTGAAAAAAGAAAAAAGAAAACTCATGTATTTGCAATGTTACAAAATGCATTTTGGATTAGGGATTTATTTTATAAGAAATATAAAATATATTTCTTCAGAGTGTAGAGGTGCAGAGTTCTCCGAGTATGGGGTTGTGGAGGAAATTTTCATTGTGCTTCTTCGACATCTCCGATTTTCACATAATGAAATATTTCTCTATTGTTTATAGTGTTTCTAGACATGTTTTTATTATTAGTATTTCCTCTACACCTCCGCACTCCCGCATAATGAAAGCATCTTCCACCGTTCATTGTATTTCCAGGCATGTTGTTATTATTTTCTAGTTGAGACTTTTCACTGGCTTTACAATGAAAGCTTCTTATGCACTTCAGAGTGAAATTAATATATTAATTTTGTGGGACTTATATTTCCAGGTATGCACTTGCCTGATACATAATATTGTTGGATGTTTTTCTCTCATCGATTTAATTCATCTGCTTATTATGAATTTCTGATAAGATGTAGCCAATTTCTCTATATCTTCAACAGTTTGGGGAACTGCTATAATGATTGCAAAGTATGCATATCTCAAGGTTTAGCTTTCATTATGTGGAGTGGGAAGGTGTGGCTTGTAGAAATGATTGCATAAATGGAGTATTCTCAAATAATGACAAAAAACGAAACTAGCACAAAGAGATAAAAACTATGCTGCTATGCAACTATCACCCTTATTGAATGGTGAAAGGCTAAAATTAGCAAAAATATTTTAATTTGTTTTTTAATATATTCTTTGAGTTTTACTTTTGATTTGTTTTGCTTGATCCTACTCGCACCTTCTAGTTAACATAAATCAGAATGGTGCTTAGATGAAATGACGTAGATCCTATATTTTTTCAGTTCACTAATATCAAAATTATTTCAAACTCCAAACCTATTTTTCCTCTTGTTCTTTGCAATGGGCTTCCCATATAAGCTAAAAGACCTTTACGAACCCTGGATTTAGTAAAGACTAATTGGGATAAAATATGTAGTAAACACTAGTTGGGATACAAGTTGTGGCATATAAGCTAAAAGATCTTTACGAACCTTGGGATAAAATCTATAGTAAACACTAGTTGGGATACAAGTTGTGGGAAACCTCATGTTCAATGGTATTTTTAGAGCTCTTTTATCACATGTTTATGTTAATTAGGTAGTTAATTTATTATTATTAATTTTTTTTGTAAGTCAATATTTTATTCATGGTTCTCCGGATGCGGGTGGCACTATGGAATTAAATGAACCTCATGCAAGTTAATAAATCCAGGCACTGCCAGCTGCAGGGCAGCGTGGCCTCCCAGATTTTCACCTCGCGCAAGAGTAAGGTAGTTATGAAGGAAGGATATTGCAGGATTTTCGCATTAATGAAGTGCGCGCTTCAACGCAGCACTGTGATTGTTATAATCACGCCGACCCTCTGTGCTCAATTCACTCCTCGCGCTCAGTCTTACGGCTCCAGGTTATGGTTTGATGTGGGTTTTGGAGATAGGCAGAAGCATGCAAACAAAAGCAAGCTTCAGGCAGGCTCTTTAACTCTCTGGGAAAGTTTCGAACGCACCAAGGCTCCCTACGGAAGGATCAGAACGGTGATAAGGGGTAAGCTATCCAAGGCTCTTGAATTTAGAATTGGTCGTGCTACTTTTCCGTCTCGAGTTTTCTCTGTGTGTTTAATATGGTCTCTGGGTCATTCTGGCCATACCCCTGTTCCTGCCTCTGGTCTCTTTGTTCTCTCTGTGCCTTCCCCTTCGCTTGTCATTATGGTGCGCCAAAGCAGGCGGAACCGCTCTGGGGGACGTCGAGGCAACGACAAACAGCCTTATGTCAGTCATTCTGAGGACCCTGCTCACTCGCCCATTAATCTTACCTCCTCTCATGAGGATTTGCCTCCCTTGAGCCCTGGGCGCAAGCCTATTCCAAACATTGCTTTCCAAACAACGCATTTCAAATTTCAAAGCAATTTGAACATGCCTCTGGTTACTGCTCACATTACCATAATCCTTTCGGAAGAAGAAAATCAAATCTCCCCTTTGTCTTGCATTGCTCCTAATCCTTCTCAAAGCAGTGAGCATTCTATGGATGAGGGAGGTCCAGAAATTCGGCAAAGTGACAAGCTTGGTCAGGAGGACATTCCGCCCATAAGCATTCCACCCCTTGAGGACATTTGCCCAATCGCTAGGGAAGGGACCATAGGCGCCACAAGTCATTCCTTAGCGAACCCTGTCAGTGAGACGGATGGCAATGAAAGTCTTCGGATTGGCAGCGCGTGTCGGGTTGCGGAGAAGACTCCCGGGGAGGATATGGAAGCATAATGCCACCTGTGACCGTTTTTCTCCTTTTTGTTTTTGGTACTGCTCAGATGGCCACCTCCAGGCATTTCTGCTCACAGTCAAGGATCAGCGTTGTCAGTTTGCGGTTTTGGCTTCCTTCCGGGGAAGTGGTGGTCCTCTTACCGGCTGGTCTGCTCAGAATTTCTGCTTATCTGCTTCCAATGTATCTTTCTTCTTTCTACAATTCTATATCTGGGTATAATGTCAGTTTTCTAGCACTATGTAATTGCTATCCCAAGTTTCTTTTTGTAACGGGGTAGTTCTGCTGTGTTGAGTGCTCTCGGGCTCTGACCCCTGAAGCCTCAACTCCATGTAAAAATATTTTGCTTTACAGTTAATAGAATTTAGTCATTGCAGAGAAAAAAAAAATATTTTATTCATGGTTCCAAAAAGAGGTACATAAGAAGAAAAACACAAGAGCAGGTGACAGTGAAACAGAAAAACATAAAGAAACACAATCCACAATTTAAGAGGCCATATGCACAAGTAAACAGAGAGAACATATAAAATCCCTATATCCATGCTAGTCGTCAGAAGTGATAGAAGTTGGGTTGTCTGGCGCTATTCCAGGAGGCGACGAATGACGAAATGAGCATTGGATATGCTCCTCGAAATGGGCAATCCAGCCTTCCAACTTCTCAACCTTCTCTGATAACAAACTCTGGCCTCGCTAGACCACCACTACACGCTCTCGGACATGGCATTGGGAATTATGCATTTTGTTCAAAGTTGTTATCAATTCAGTATGCTCCTCCTGTCGAACCCGCTCCAAAATCTCTAGACACCTAAGAATTGATTGAATCAAATCCTTGCATCGCTCAACACAATAAACTTATCGCTGACCACAACCACCATAATGCCACCATGATGCGCGAACAAACACCCAAAATCACCACAACAAGTTGATTCCCCTAGCCACTGGACATGCGAAGTGTGGTCACCCTGACCCAAAACCGAGCCTAGACGCTTACCACCCGGAGCCTCAGGGCCTGCGCGCCAGAGCACCCCTACCGCCCCCCTCCGCTGCCCAACACCGCCCGACTTAGACCCACCACCACTCCGACCACCCTGAACCGGGCCACTGCTGTCACTCACCATCGAGCCTAGCCACGGCTGTCACTCCCCATCTCGAGCCTAGACCTAGACGTGTCTGCGCCAGAACTGCCCAAATTCGGGGGCACGTGGGCGGAGTAACTCCGCGAGCGAGGGGCAAGGTGCATTGTTAGCTTCCTGACACCACTAGAATGAACAATGGACCACCGGCCCGATACCGCCCGAACTTCCCGCGCTTACATACCAGCGGACAATCCACCTGAAACGTCTGGGTTTGATCGCTAAACTGAGGAACCAATGGGAAGAATGATTAGTTTTCGCATTGTTTATCAAACCAATTAATGGATCAATCCAATGAAGCAGCCTCCCAACATTTTCATACGCAATCTTTTCAGACTGACCGGACTGGAGCAACGGCACGAAAAATTCATTGTTACTTCAAGATTTTCAAGTTTGCCAGTCAGTAAGACTGATCGCAGGCATGAATCTGATGATAATAGCGTGGGCAGTGGCTTCCGCACATACCTTTCGACTGCCATGGCTTTTGAAGAAAACCCAGTTGAGGCAGATCGTGAATTCATTGATGAGGGAGTCTATTTCAGTCATCTGAAGAGGTCTGCGAGCGAGAATTCCTTGGCAGAAGGCAAAAGACTCCATAGCCATATGATCGTCAGCGGTTTCAACGCCAGCACCTTTATTCGAAACCACTTAGTCAACATGTATGCCAAATGTGGATCTGTTGAGGATGCCCAACATGTGTTTGACGAAATGCCTGCGAGAAATGTGATATCATGGAATACCCTGATATCTGGTTATGCCAAATCTGGAAGTGTGGAAGATGCAGTTGAACTCTTTGACAAAATGCCTGAACGGGATTCTGTGTCTTGGAACGCAGTCATTTCAGCTTGTGCCCAGCGAGGCCACAGTAAGGAGGCTCTGAAGCTTTACTGTCAGTTGAAGCTTGCAGGTTTGAGGCCAGACCAGTTTACATTAACAAGTGGTATGAATGCGTGCGCCAACTTACCGTCTCCGCAATGCGGTGCGCAAGTTCATGCCGAGGTAATCAAAATGGGATTTGAATCGAATGCCTTTCTGGAGCCTGTTATTGTTGAAATGTATGTTAAGTGTGATACAATGGAGGATGCAAACCAAATGTTTGATCACATCTGCATGCCTAATGTTTTCACATGGAATTCTTTGGTTGTCGGATACGCCCGATGCGGTAAGTTAGAGCGTGCAAGGGAATTGTTTGATATGATTCCTGAGAAGGATGTTGTCTCTTGGAACACAGTGATTGGGATCTATGCCCAACATGGATACAGTGAGGAATCCCTCAGGCAGTTTCGTGAAATGCACAGGTCTGGCATGAGGCCGAATTATATCACCTTCGCTAGTGCCCTTAATGCTTGTGCTAGCTTACACTCTATTGAACAAGGAAGAAATTTACATGGCTTGATAATCATAAGCGAACTTGAATTGGATGTCTTTGTCGGGAGTGCCCTTGTCGACATGTATGCCAAATGTGGGAGCTTGAGTGAAGCACTAAGGTTGTTTAACCGAATGCCGGAGCGGAATGTGGTGTCATGGACTGCTGTAATTGCAGGATATTCCCTGCTTGGGGATGGCGAGTCGGCATTGAGAACGCTATCTCAAATGCAAAAACAAGGAGTAAAGCCAGATCAGTTCACTTTTGCAAGTGTCTTGGGTACATGTGCCACCCTAGAAAATGCTAGACATGGCAGTCAGGTGCATGGCCATGTCATCAAGACTGGGTTTGAATCATATGTCCCTGTAGCCAATGCTCTTGTTACTATGTATGCTAAATGTGGGAGTATAGATGATGCACACCTTGTGTTTGATAAAATGGTTACACGAGATGTCATTTCATGGACATCAATCATTACGGGCAATGCCAAATTTGGCACCTTAGAGAGTGCACGCCAATTATTTGATACAATGCCTACAAGGAATGTAGTCTCTTGGAATGCGATGATGGCAGCATATGCCCAGGTTGGGTATGGTGAAAAAGCCCTACAGCTTTTTAGAGAAATGATGTTGTCGGGAATGAAGACAGATTGGGTCACCTTTGTTAGTGTTTTAAGTTCATGTGCCGGCTTAGCAGCTTTGAAGCAGGGCAGGCAGGTTCATGTACACACCATCAGAAGTGGACTCGAGTCGGATGTTTCGGTGGGTAATGCCCTTGTTACTATGTATTCCAAATGCGGTAGTATAGGAGATGCTCTTTGTGTGTTTCATAATATGCCCGAGCAAGATGAAGTTTCATGGAATGCTATGATTACTGGATATTCCCAGCATGGGCATGGCAAAGATGCCTTTCAATTATTTGAACAAATGCTAGAAACAGGCATTAAACCAGACCACATCACCTTTGTAGCTGTTCTCTCTGCATGTAGCCACGCAGGCCTAGTGGATGAAGGTCATTATTACTTTAATTCCATGAGTCTAGATCATTCCATCTCACCTAGAGCTGAGCACTATGCCTGCATGATTGACCTTTTTGGCCGTGCTGGGCTTTTGGATGAGGCTGAAGACTTTATAAATAAAATGCCATTTGAACCCAATGCTAATGTGTGGGGAGCGTTGCTTAGTGCCTGCAGAATACATGGCAATCTGGATCTGGCAAAACGTGCAGCAGAGCACCTTTTTGAACTGGAACCGCATGATTCGGGAACATATGTGTTACTAGCAAATATATATGCTACTGCGGGCAAGTGGGAGGATGCTGCAAATATGAGAAAATTGATGAAAGAAAAGGGTGTGAAAAAGAATCCTGCATGTAGCTGGATTATGGTCAATAATAGGGTGCATACATTCATGGTAGAAGAGAATTCACACCCACAAATGGAGGAGATCAATGCAATGTTGGAGAAACTTGTTGGGCAACTAAAGAAAGCAGGATATGTGCCAAACACTGACTTTGTGCTGCATGATGTGGAACAGGAACAAAAACAACAGTCACTCTTCCAACATAGTGAGAAGCTAGCTATTGCTTTTGGCCTTATAAGTACACCACCTGGGACACCTATCCAAATTTTCAAAAACCTTCGTGTTTGTGGTGACTGCCACTCTGCAATCAAGTTCATCTCCAATATTGTTGGAAGAGAATTGGTTGTTAGGGATGCCAATCGTTTTCATCATTTCAAGGAGGGACTTTGCTCTTGTGGGGATTATTGGTGATAAAAGAGAATATTTCAAAAAATTCTGCATTTCTGGCATGAACATTGAAGAGTGCATATCATTTCGTTTCAAGCATAAACAACTCCATCAAAATTGATAACATGGAGAACGATTTGATGTGTGCTAGCCTAGATTACTTGTGATTGAGAAGATCTCAACTGCACAACTTGATGTACCAAAGAATACAAAAGGCATCGTAGATAGCCAGCAGGAGGAAAAGCGGAATCCAGTATTGTATTATTTGCTGTCCAACCTGAAATACAATCTTGGCAAATGCCAGACAATACACCTCGAGAAATTTAAAATGTAACTGCGATTACTTTCCTTGGACAATAAGGTCCCTAGTGTCTAAGATTGGGTTGATACTGCCATCACTTTCCTTGTTCACTAAGGTTCCTAGTGTCTAAGATTGGGTTCATGCTGCTACTTAAACGCTAAGCTTCCAAAATTGTGGAGTGGGAAGTCACATACTTCGCTATGACGGTTGCGACATAAGATAATGGAATTTGTCGCTCCCTCTAAATAGCAGCAGGGGAACTTCTGAGGAACCCTACTCAGTCCCCAGGGGAAATAGGGGCTGTATTATTCGAAGAGTTGCTTGGGAAATTTATGTCACCATTTTTGTATATTAATTCATGGAAAATTTCTGCTACTAGTACAGCAGTTTCTAGTTTTTAAATAATTCAGTCTTTAAGCAATGGAATTGGCTTGAAGTCTATTTCACATGTGATGTATTCTTCTACTAAGTTGCTAAGATCTTGTTAAGCCTTAGGCAAATTCCCATGTTAAGCACATCCACAATTAATCAAGTGTTGTCTGTTGAGAACAACACTTGCTTGAAGGGTAGGGGCATGTTAAGTGCTAGATAAAGGCCCATGTTAATCATAAAACCCCGTGTAAAGCCCTAGATAATGAGTTATATTTCTATTGTTATATACACTAATTTTAATATATATATATATATGGCACACGCTAAGTATCATTCATATATATATACACACTAGTTTTAGGATCATCATAGCTTGTATTTAACGTTGGATTAATTGTGAAAAAGGTCCCCCTTGAAGTGACTGTCTTCATTGACTTTTAATCATTTTTAAGGTGCTTGGATCATAATAGATCTCCTTGCAAGTGACGCCAAGAATGTTCAGGAACCCTTAACTTTAAGTCGTCTGATGGGACTTCAGCCTATGTGAGGATGATATCGATGTTTATTTTTTATTTCCCTCTTTTCGGTTAAAGGATGATTTATTTATATTTCAAATTTGTGTACGGTACTACGAAACAGTTTGCATAGGGCACACGCTAAGTAGAAGTGGAAGAACTAGTCTCATAAGCCAGTCATATTGTCTAGTGCCCATAAACACATCAGTGATTAGTTCATTAAATTTATAATTGCTGTTCTGAGTTAAATAAAGTATATCAAATTCTTTGCTTTTAAGGTTTAGCGCTTTAAACAACTTATAACAAAAATATCTACAAACCAATTTAAGTTTGCATCACTGTTATCAGGGTTTGGATTACCACATCCACCAAGCCACTTATGCAAGTTGCAACTTTATTTTGAGTAGGCCTCGTCCATTTGACCTTGAGTAATGCCCCCATTTTGAGTCTCGTCAGGAGCTTTGATAGTAGCAAGGTTGTGTCTCTAGGAATGGGAAGCTGGAAATGAAATTGGAAATGATAATCATATGGGAAACGGATCTCAAAGGTTTTGGGAATAGGAAACACTACCTTGTAAAACTTGGGGCCTAGTAGCATATGTAAGAGTGGTTACACAAGTTGCGAGTCCAAACAACATTGGAAGTGAGTAACACGAAACAACTTCAGGAAACGATAATTGGCTTTCAGAAACAACAAATGGCCCCAAGAAATGAGAAATAACCCTAAGAAATCAGAAAAGTTTATTATAATGAGAAACAATTCAAAATGGTGCCATATACATCAATCTGTTTTGTATGATGTTTGTTGGAACACTGGTTTGTCCCATTTTGTGTTTCCAGACCATTTTTCCCATAAACAATAGTGGGAGATTTGGTCTCTGGTAACATAGATGAAGACATACCACCCAAGTGCTCCATACAATCAATCAAATGACTCAGATTAAATTGATCTCAATCAACTAGAACTTCGATATGCAATGCATAGTTGCCAACGAGCATAGAAAAACTAACCTTTAAATATGAAGGCAATTGCATAGACACACAACTTTCAATGTGTTAGGATGAATAACGTTCACGACAAAAATTTGCACTAAAAAGATAAAGATTGCTTTGCTTAGACCAAGGCATGATGCACACCAAATCCATTGTTTTATTAACCTATTGTAATTATCAATTATTTTTCATCATTATGACAATAGTTGATTTGGAATGGATCATTATCTGATTTTTCATCTATCTTGACACTTGTTGGGTGGAAGATCTAGAGGAATTGGCTTTCAGGGCCCATCTTAGTGGTAGGTCCCAGTTTATAAATTCAAGGTCTCGAGCCTTATAGAGCCATTTTGAGTCATCAAATGGCACTTTTTGGGGTCAAAACTTTGTGGCCATTGCTCCCAACTCCTCGATGTTGTTCTATATGTTGATTTGTGTAGCTTGGGAGGTACTCTCACAACCCTTGGGGTACTAGGTTTGTGAGGAGTTGACCCACAAAAGTGCTTTGTGGGCAGTGTACCCAAGCAGTGGGTTTTGTACCCAAAGTTGTGGGCGCAAGACCAAGTGGAGAAATTGATTATTTATTCATGGATGCATGAGGGGCACCCTTGATGGACTAAGGGGCACCTAGGGCATCATGATGTGGCGAAAGGAGAATGAAATGGAATTTATTTTTTAATGATAGTGGGGTTTTTGTGGTTTGATTCAAGTTGGCTTGATTAATAAGACATAACCCTTGGTGGAGGATGACACCACCTAAGATCACTATAAATAAAGATAAATTCAAGCTCATTCTCATACATCAGAAGAAGCATCTCTCGTGTGAATTTGCCCAAGAAGGAAGTATGAGTACCTCAAGAAGCCACAATACCTAATGAAGGACGAATTTTGGAGCAAGTGTGGTTTTCTTTAGTCTATTGGAAGGTTGATTTTTGCTCAGGTAAGAGGACAGATTCCTCGTGATTTTCTGCCTTGTGTAGGTCTATTGAGTGAGGGTTTTGGAGGATAACATTCTTTGGTTTGTGCCTTAATTAGGGTTGGTTTTGTGCATACTCAACCACGCTAGAAGATTTTTCAGAGGTCTAAAGTATTTGCTGGAGATTTCTGTTCAAAAGAAAGAGGGTCGAGACCCTTATGAGGTGAAATATATGTTGGTTTAGACCTGAGTTAAAAGGCTACAAATCCTTAGAAATTAAGCGCAGTGTTTTGTGGCATATATGATCCTTGAGGGTGTCGAATGTGCTCAAACTAGTGTATAAAAGTGTGCGCTGGAAGAACAATGATAAGGCGTGGTAATAGGTATGGTGTGAAGAGTTAAGGGAAATTTTGTGGAGGAGAGTGTTGGAAGTGGAGGGATGTTCCAAGGGTTTTGGACAAATGTAATAGAAGCCCTAAGTTTTGTACAATTTGAGGAGACAAATTGCATATGTGTAGGCTACCAAGTAAGCCCTAGATCAATTACTATTGTGGACTCTTTGAGGGCAAAATTGAAGTCCCTAAAACTGATCTTTTGGAGTAGAAGAAGTCAGTTAGTGGGTAGTTTGGTTGTGTGCCCTAGTTCAGTGATTTGGGGTTGGAAAATCAGTGATAAGAGGGTAGAGTTGAAGACCCTAAGAGTAGGCTATCTTGGAGGAGCAAGATGGTTGCTAGAGGGAAGTTTGGTGAGCCTATGATTAGTCATTCTTGGAGTTGCGACGTGATTGATAGAGGCAGATTGTGCAACTAGAGATGCAGACATTATGGTGTAGATTTGCAACGGCTCATGAAGATTTAACCAAAATCACAAGACACAAACCTACCCTGTTGTTCTACGGAAGTTAATTCACAATTTAGAACAAAAATTTCAGACATGCAATAAGAAATAAGACACATGTACATAGTAGTTTTCCTGGGGAAAGCAATCTGCTAAAACCTTGTTAGAAATTAATTAATGGAGCAATGAAATACATAAAATATTGCGGAAACAAAAATACAAAAAAGCCATAAAATAAGAGAGACACAGATATATGTGGTTCACCCAATTTGCCATATGTCCATGAAGAAACAGCTAGTCCTTTTTTTTATATTATCTAGCAAAATGAAGAGATACAGCCTACAACAGATTCACTGTAATTTCCTCTTTGCTGTCACACAACCTCCTCTCTCTCTCTCTTAGAATAATAATGCACAACTGAAATACAATTCCCTCATAAACCGAGGGTTGCCTTCTAGGAAAAAACACCCTAAATTAACATAACTTCTGCTGTAAGATCATCCGCTTAATGAACGACCCAGATTGACTATGAAATTACAATATTTTACAAGGCAAATTTTCATCTATTTTTAACTTCGGAGGCACCCCCACCAAGGGGGATCAATGAAATACATAAAATATTGAGGAAACAAAAATACAAAAAACACATAAAACAATAGAGGCACAAATATACGTGGTCCACCCAATTTGGGTTATGTTCACGGAGAAATAGCTAGTCCTTCCTTTTATATTATCTAGCAAAATGAAGACATACAACCTGCAACAAATTCACTGTAATTTCCTCTTCGCTTTCACACAACCCCTCCACCCCCCCCACCCCTCTCTTTTGCTTAGAATAATAATACATAACTGCAATACAATTCTCTCATATAAATCGAGAGTTGCCTTCTAGGAAAAAAAACCCTAAATTAACATCACTTCTACCATCATACCATCTACCTAATGAATGACCCAGATTGACTATGAAATTACAATATTTTACAAAGCAATTTTTTTAATCTATTTTTAGCTTCGTGGGCACCCCCACCAGGGGGGACTCATAAAAGTCGTCATCGCCCTCCTGACGATGATTAAATGGGCAGTGTTACCACCTTGTTAGGAACAGGGATCCAATGCGGTTGAAACAAAAAACCTCTAAACAATCAAGAAGATAATCAGGCTCCACACCCAACAAACCCCAACGTCTACTTGCGTTAATCTGATGAATAAATATGTATTACAATTATTTTGCTCAACTGAGCACAACTTGCAAGTGAATAACCTATCTCTCTATTAGGCATGGAATCCCCCCACAGCATGTTTTGGGGCTCAAAGCCCAAGTTTTGAGTTAATATTGTTGTAAAGCTCCGCGAATTTGCGAAATGTATGTTAGAGTCATAGGGCTGTCTGCCTTAGTTTTGAATGTAATGTCGGCCTATCCATGGTCCGCGGACCATGGGATTGTATAAATAGAGCGAAGCTCTAAGTGTAAAAGATAGTTAAGTAAGTTAGAGCGAAGTATGAGATAGGGGTAGAGAGCAAGTGTCTAAGTGTATCTTGGGTCGTAGAATAGAGAAAGGCTCTGCAGCTGTGTGCACAAAGGCCTAGTTGTCAGCAGCTAAGTGCGCATACCCCTACCGCTGAGTGCGCAGGGCGGAATAGAGTCTGTAACCGAAGGAAGAGAATAATAAAGAGAAGTTCTATCTAAATCACGTGTATTTTTCTTGGGTTATTACCTGTTGAGTATGAATTGCAATTATATTGTTTATTTACAGCGCGCACTTGTATGAATTGTGAATATTGTTAAGTATCATTGAAAGCATACAAATAAGCTAAGTCAATCAACGAAGATAGGATTACTAGTAAGGACTTTACTAATAACACTATTCGACCCCCGAGTAGGGTTGCGTGAAGGCAACATCACAAGCTGCGAGGTACGGGTAAGTGTGCGTAGTGACGTGCGCGTCATAGACTACTTGAAACCATCAGACATCTCCAGGGTGCGCAAACCTGGTTCTAGCACCCTCCCATACTACTTCGGGTGAGACCTTAGTTTGCGCTCCGCGGACTGTTGCCGAAAGGGCCAGTAGTACCAGGATTTGTTTGGCTAAATCACCTCTGAACCGGTTCAGGCCCCAACCAACCAATAAATGGTTCCATTGCCGGGATCGGGATCTGCATAAGGGATGTCTGATGTCGTGTCATTGGAATCCGACGAAGAAAGAAATTGAAGGGTGGTTGGACAGAAAGATTCACGAGTTCGTAGCGCAGGAAAACATGAATCCGCGAGTATCAAAGGAACAATGGTTAGAGCGCTACTTATAAACAGAAATCCACGAAATTTTCTTTGCATCCTTCCCCTCTGAGTTGTATGAGTCAATCGCGAAGCTAGCAAACAATCAGGGAAGGTGTAGGCTCGAAAAACCAATTGTCTGGACTCCAGAATTAGTGTGTAGACTAGAAGCATCGGAAGATAAGATCGTGCACGCTGTGGACCATTGGCTTGATCGAATTATAGGAGGGTTTATCATTGAGTTCGCGGTAGACACAACAGTCAGCTACAGCGAGGCAGAATGATGCTTCCTTAAAGGACCGCGAGGTAAGTACATTAAATCTTTGAACACTTGGATTAAAATGCTATTGTGTGAAAAGCGGGTTATGTGAATAAATTGATATTTGGGGCTACGCGAAGTGGGAGGATCTATAGAAACGAAGGTAGCACAAAGATAGAAAATAACCCTTTGATTTCGCCTCGACGGGAAAGTGAGAAAGAGCTCGCAAAAGTTTCTCTGAGAAGCGCAGTGTGATAAGGCAACGAATTTTGCGCATACCACCCCCACCTACACCACCACCGGTTGCACCATTGTCACCTCCATCTCCGCCCACACCAGCTCCGCCACCACCACAGTTCATTATGGCGAGCGCAATAAAATTGCCGGTGTTCAAAGGAGTAGCGAACGAAGACCTGGACCAATTTTGGTTCGTGGTAAAAGCTGTATGGGAAGCACAAAGAGTCGTGGATGACAATATAAAGAAGGCAACGCTGGTAAGCGCGTTGCAAGATTGTGCACTGACATGGTACATTAAGCATTTTAATGACCATCCAAATGTGGGGATCACAGATATCCAGGTTGTGTTGAACAAGGAGTTTAGCAGGCCAAAATCAGAGACATAATCGATTATCGGGTTTAAGGAAATCACAATGCTTCCAGGCGAGACCCCATGGGATCTGGATCAGAGGCTGAAGAGTATGATTCGCGAAGCCAACATGACCTTGACGGATGGACAACACCACACATGGTTTGTAGCGTCACTAACGCCGCATTTAAGGACAACGCAGTCGCAATAGAAGTTATCCACCCAGGCCAAAGTGTTGGAGATTGCAATGAGATTGCACGAGACCCCAATACAAGATCATGGCCTGGGAGTTCAACAAATCCAGGCACAACTGCAAAATTTGTGTCTGGAAATGCATAGTTTGAAACAGGACAGGACAACTCGCCCAGAAGTGTGCAAGAAGGTATCGTGCATCAAATGCAAAGGACAGGGGCATGACAAGGACCATTGTCCAGTCTTTGTGAACTACTTGGTGGGAGGAGGGCCGATGCCATTAAGCCAAAGGCATAAGAAGGACCGAGCGCAGTGCCTGCATTATGGTGCGCGGTTTGTCAAATAGGAGGAAAACATGCTATGGATAATTGTCATCTATTACAGAAGTATACATAGACGTCCCAACAATTGTTCTGTAATTTCTGCAGGTCGGTAGGTCATGATGAGCGCACCTGCAGAAGTTATGAACTGATGATGGATCAAACTCTTGCCTACAGAGTGCAAACCAAAATGCGAGCCCTCGATCCAAATGCAGGAATGGCGCGCACTAGATTTCAGGGGTGCGGACGAGGTCGAGGTGGAATGGGACCAGGAAGGAGTCGCGGACAACTAATCTGTTACAATTACGGAGGGCTAGGGCATTATGCCCGCGATTGTACGAATCCGATGAGAGCATCATGTTTATATTGTACTCGGTTTGATCATGAGACGGAGGACTGCCCTACACTGATAGCAAGGCTGTGCGATAAAGGGATACTCTAGCCTCCCTCTACTTAGAATTTGCAAATGATGAGGTTTGAGCTGCGCGAAGAGGACTCGAATGTAAACATAGTGCTCCGAAGCGGTATCACAACAGAAGATGACAAAGGTAAGCAGCCTGAAGAAAGTGCGTGGGTTCGCAAAGCTCCTACAAAGGAACCTGAATTTGATTTGGAGCGCTCAAAGGAGACATTCATGGAAGCTAAGAAGAGCTTCACGGGGGCCTCCACTTCAGGTAGTAAGGATCCACTAGGACCGGAGATGGATCCTTCAATGCTCACTACCTTTCTGGAGACATGTATGAAGCTACTGCATGATAGCAAGGCTGTGAAAGGACTGCAAGAGCTTATCACTAGGTGTGCTGGGTCAAGAGAACCTCACGTAGTCCAGAAGCTCGGGAAACATACATCGCAAACAAGAAGGGAAATGAGATTGACTGTGCAAATCAGGGAGTATGAAATGGATCAAGTAATTATGGATCTAGGATTGGATGCGAATGTACTGCCAAAGTAGACATGGGAGCGCATTGGCAAGCCCGTGTTGCAGTGGTCTCCCATTCAATTGCGAATGGCGAACCAGCAGAAGATCCTACCAATGGGAAGATTGCAGGGAATAATGGTAGACATTAAAGGTGCGAGCGCCTTGTAGATTTCGAAGTGATAGAGATTGTCGATGACAACAATCCCTATCCCACGCTACTAGAAATAGATTGAGCCACTGATATGAATGGAGTAATAAATCTAAAGAAGCACAAAATGATTTTTGAGAAAAAGTCACTATGCATCGTGGAACCTCTAGACCCTACGGAAGGATCACGCTACACAGATCTAGTGCGCGACGACAAGAGTGATGATGAGTTAAGACTGTATCTACAAGATAACTGCTCGGGAGCAGGATTGGGTGAATCCAACAACAGATGGCAGAATTTCGTGGGAGCGCGAAAGCTCCTACACATCAGATTCGGATGAGGAAACATAACGATGGTAGAACGGGTTACACGAGGTAACCACGCTCAATTGCAACATGATGGTAAGATCACTACACTGCATGACAACAGAGGTAAGAGATCTGCCTATATATGACAGGTTGACATCGGTGGATGAATTCCTGAACAAATTTGAAAGAGAAGTGCCAAAATAGCAGCGGTTTGATGCTCTGAAATGGGCACTGCGTGCTACGCCCGCAAAATGGTGGGGTATGCACCAGTGGAATTTCGGGGACTGGTGCGAATGCAGAAAGATGATGCGCTTACAATTTGGGAAGCCTCAAATATGGGTGGAAGCTGGGCATGATGGACGAAACAACCTGCGCGACCACCTTTCCAGATGGGTACAAGCGTATGGTACGCAACCTGCACGAACGCACACCGCTCTCACAATAGGAAATAGGAAAAAAAAGCAAGAGCAGGGAAGACGAGGGTGCGAACGATGAATTATGATAAGACCAAGGTGTGCGAAGTGCTGAATAGGGTCCACTATGTGAGACGCACCAACTGGGACCTACGCGTACCAATGGTTGTATGGGCTTATAGGACCATGTGCAAAACTATGACTGCAAAAGCTTTGGACCAGAAGAAGGCCACAGAAGTAGTAGCAGTAGCGCAGGAAGCAAAGGGAGTGACAACATAGGTAGATGAGGGCCAAGCAATGTCCTCAAGGCAGGAGGCAGAGGAAACAGAAACAACGGAAGGGAGCGCAGACCTAGGGGCCGCGTCCACATAGTTAAAGTGCCCATGTATCGCAGAAGACCCGATCACCTTAACCAAAGGTGATCTCCATGACATCGGCGAAACGGTCCGCGATGTCACAAGTGAAGTACTTTAGGAGTTCATGCAGGAGCATCAAACTGTGTTGGGGGCCCTCATGGCGTAGCTGCATGAGTTACAAGTGCGTCCCCCTCAGGAAGGTACCTTGTCAACCCATGTTGCAGGAGGAACTTCAGCAGCAGAGCAAATGTTGCGCGCAAGGTTGGAAAACACAATAGTGTTGCTAGAGGGAGCTCTAGTGTCGTCCAAAGTGATGGATCAGTTGTCGATTAGCATGATGAAAGGCCTGGGCCTTAATCTGGTTGCGCTTCCCCGAGAATCGTTGTATCAGTTACAAGGTGGGATAACGGTAGAGCTGCGGGCTAGGGAGAGCTGCGCGATCCAAGTTCTTAGCGAGCAGAAAATAAACATAGAACAACTCAGCTTGCAACACGACGAATTGGTGTCGTAGAATCAACAGTTGGTGCAAACGGTAGATGACATTGCCAACGTGTCCTGGAGTTGGCCATCGTATTAGATCTACTGGTAGAAGTGCGGATCCACAGTTTGGCAACTGGAGTCTGTGAGGCCAGAGAAGAGATGACAAAGGTTCAGCAGGAGCTGAATCTTCAGATCGTCGAGCTGCGGTTGAAGGCGTAGCCTTCCACTCCCCCGGAAATCAAAAAATAGCACGCCAACGCTATTGCAATAGGGTTGGAAGAAATTGGAGGTGTAGTGCGCGACTGTACCAACATGTTGGAACAAGAATTTGAGGTCCTCTCAACTTTGCAGGAGGACCCCAACATCCAGCGACTGGAGACAGAGTCGTGCGAAATCCAACAATAGTAAGACAGTATCAGAGGAACTGCGCAAACAGTAGTCCTCACTCAGTGGCTTGCGAGGATGCAGCAAGCCAAGGCATTAAAGGAGCAGGTGGACGCAACACACCATAAGGAAGCAGTTCTCAAAGCACACGTTCAACCATGGATTGATGATGCCTTCACAATCACAACAAATATTGAAGGGAAGCTTGTGCACATACAGGTGATGCATGCACAGATGCAGGAAAGCACACTGGCGACAGAGGTCTCAGAAGAACAGAGCAACAGGTTCAACAAGCAGCAGCTCAGTGCGCTGCAGACATCAGTACCGTTCGAGAGCAATTGGAGGGACTTTGCGCCAAGATCGCCGAGCCGACAGAGTGATTCAAGGGTGAGTCACGATGTTTGTATTAGGGGCCTGTTGGGCATGGAATCCCCCCATAACATGTTTTGGGGCTCGAAGCCCAAGTTTTGAGTTAATATTGTTGTAAAACTCCGCGAATTGCGGGTGCGAAATGTATGTTAGAGTCACAGGGCTGTCCACCCTAGTTTTGAATGTAATGTCGGCCTACCCATGGTCTGGGGACCATGGGATTGTATAAATAGAGCGAAGCTTTAAGTGTAAAAGATAGTTAAGTAAGTTAGAGCGAAGTATGAAATAGGAGCAGAGAGCAAGTGTCTAAGTGTATCTTAGGTCGTAGAGTAGGGAGGGCTCTGCAGCTGAGTGCGCAGAGGCCTAGTTGTCTGCAACTGAGTGCGTGGACCCTTGCAGCTGAGTGCGCAGGGCAGAATAGAGTCTGTAATTGTAGGAAGAGAATAATAAAAAGAAGTTTTATCTAAATTACATGTATATGTTTTGGGTTATTATCTATTGAGTATGAATTGCAATTATACTGTTTATTTACTGCGTGCACTTGTATGAATTGTGAATATTCCTAAGTATAACTGAAAGAATACAAATAAGCTAAGTTAATCAACAAAGATAGGATTACTAGTAAGGACTTGGGTAATAACATTGTTCGGCCCCTGAGTAGGGTTGCGTGAAGGCAGCATCACAGGCTGCAAGGTACGGGTAAGTGCGCGTGGCGATGTGCGCACCGTGGACCAATTGAAACCATCAGACATCTCTAGGGTACAGAAACTTGGTTCTAGCACCTTCCCATACTACTTTGGGTGAGACCTTAGTCTGCGCTTTGCGGACTGTTGCCAAAAGGGCCAGTAGTACCAGGATTTGTTTGGCTAAATCACCTTCGAACCTAGGCTAGGCCCCAACCAACCAACACTCTCTATTCACTGAGAAGCTTTGAACTAGACTTAGTCAATTTCTGCCTCTGCTTGAGTCCTTATTTCCTTGCACAATTCCTTGAGAAATTAGGCCCCTATTACTTAGGAATTTCTTCAAAATGGATTGCGCAATTCCTAAGGTTAATCATCTGATTGCATGCAACACCTGTACACTCAAGACTAGTCTACAACATATGTTACACTTCCTTGGAATCTCCACCACAATTGGGGAACTCGAATTCTCTACATGCGCTAGCTATTTTGGGTTGACTGATTAGTTAACTGGATGAACATTGAGTTTGATTGAAGTCCCATTGCACAACTGACTTTCCACTAGTTCCTTCAATAGTTAGAACTAGTTTAACTGAAAACAACCTGAGATAACTGACCTTGATTGCTACAAATTAGCAATCACACATGCTTAATTGAACTATAACTCCTCCAACTCGAATTTACTAAGTAAATTGGGTGACTCAAGCCATGTCACACAAGTTAACTACATAAAATTTGTCCATTGATGTGGAAAGTAAAATTTTCTCAATTTAATCAAAGAAAAATCAAATTGAGAATTTCTTACTGCATTTTCAACACTCTCTCTCAACAAGAAAGGGATTATTAGCCACCCCTATCCTGTACTTGTAGGACTTGAACTTCCCTCTTGACAAGGCCTTTGTCAAAATGTCAGCATCTTGTTCCTCTATCGGAATGTATTGTAGCAACATTATCCGCCTCTACACAGTCCCATAAATGGTGATACCATATATCTATATGCTTGGATCAATCTTGAAAAACAAGATTCTCAGAGAGCTTGATGCAACTCTGATTATCATAGTAGATCACAGTTGGATTCATCATCTGATTAGATAGTCCAACAAATATCTTTTTCATCCAGATTGCCTCACATGCTGCTTGACTTGTAGCCATGTATACTGCTTCTATTGAGCTGAGCACCACAAATATTTGCTTCCTACTGCACTTGGAAACTGTTGCAGACCCAACACTAAATATTCCACCTGATGTACACTTTCAGTTTGATGGACTCCCCGCCCAATCTGCATCTGTGAAACCACAAAACTTCACTCCCTTTGTCCTTCTGTACCATAGTCCAAACTAGGTAGTGCCTATGAGGAACTATAAAACATGTTTAGCTGCCTTCCAAAATAATTTGGTTGACCTAACCGTAGCTTGGCTCAGTTGGTTGACTGCATAGCACATATTTGGTTGTGTGTTCACAAGATACACGTGTGAACCCACTCGCTGCCAATAAATGGTAGCATCCACTTTTTAACCCGAAGTGGCATCCTTCTTCCTCCAGTTGGTCGCTAGAGGTGTCTCCATGGGTTTGCAACTCTCCATGCGGAACTTATGTAGTATCTCATTTGCATACTTGCCTTGAGAGATAAATAGTTCCCCATCACCTTGCCATAGTTCCAACCCAAGGATGTAGTGCATGAGACCCATAATTCGAACTTAAATAGGAACGCAACAACTTACAGATATAATCATAAACACAGAGATGCAGCAGAAAAACACTTCATTTAATTAATAGAAAAATACTGAACTATACTTACAAACAGAATGGAAATAAGATAGCTCGGGCAATGGTAGCTTATCTTTGAGAAGAAATGTGGCAGCCACATGTTTATGAACTAAGTTACAATGAGGCTCAAAGGCCTTTTTATTATTGAACAATAAGAGAAAACCTTAAACAACCAAAACCTTAACCCAAGGAGATGTAAAACCAAGAGTTTATGAGCCCCGTTGAGCTTAGTTGGGTATCCAACTTCCTGGGGTCATAACTTGGTCATATTATCTCCGTTTGACATGGATGATATCTCGTTGGAAATATCTCTCTATCGACTATAGGTTTTGGCATTATTTCCATAGAAATCGCAGTAGAAATTTTGCTAAAAACATCATTTAGGGCTTCAAAACAGCTCTAAAATTTTAGGACCGAAAAACTACCAAAAATAGTAAATTGTGCTACAATTAAGGAAACAGATGAAACTGACTGGGGGGTCTAGGTGGAATATGCGGGTGCCCACCAATATCCACCTGGATCATTCCTCCCCCTTTAGGAAGCAATGGTCCCCATTGCGTGTAGAGCCTCCATGAGGTGAGGAAATTTTTGTTGAACCTGGTCCTTGGTGAACCACTTGCCCTGGTAAAAGAGTTGGTATACTTTAACAACTTGATATAGTTGTATCCTCTATTGTTGAGTGTTCTTGATCTATGTGTCCATGATCTAAATAGTTGTGGCCTGTTCCATGCAGTCTAAGTTGAGCTCTGTTGGTGTGAGTTGTTCTGCGATGTCAGTTGTGTCCAACAATGGTGGAAAGTATGGTCGAAGGCGATCTACATTGAACACTGGGTGCAGACCAAGGAACAATGGGATGCTGAGCTCAAAGGCATTTTCACCGACGACCTTGGTGATGGTGTATGGCCCATATCGGAGCGGGCGAGCTTACGGTGGGGTCCAACAAAGCGCTCCTTCTGCAAATGAAGCCAAACTTTGTCGCCCACCTAGAACTTGTGCAGTACTCGATGCTGATCATGGCACTGCTTATACTTAGCATTGGCTTTGTCCAATATATCATGGACCTATTGGAAGATATGTTAAATGTGCGCAATGAAGCTGTTAGCTCTTTCAACTTCAGATTACACGTGAGCTAAATCTACCTGAGTGGCTGCAAATGGTATGACCACATCAATGGGGCATAATGATTGGAATCCCAGCCCTACCTGAAAGGGGTTGTGGCTTGTTGAGCTGTTGAGAGCTTTGTTGTAGTTGTCTTGGAAATAGAGGAGACTTTCATCCCATGTGCATGGATGCTTTGAGTTGTACATGTGTATAATGTGTATGATCAACTTGTTGACAACCTCTGTTTGGCCATCAGTTTGGGGATGGAAAGCCATGGACTTAGTAAGTTTTGTATACTGCATCGACTAGAGACTTGACCAAAATGCACTCAGGAATCTACGATCCTGATTTGAGATAATGGACTGTGGGATCCCAAAGTGTACCCACACTCACTCAAAGAAGAGCTTAACAATGTCCTCTATTGTGATACGCTTCTGGCAGGCCACCATGATAGCCATCTTAGAGAATCTGTCGACGACCACAAAAACGAAATCATTGTCGTGCTTAGTAGAAGGAAGGCCCGACATATGATCCATGGAGACAGATTCCCAAGGCCAACTAGGAGTAGGTAGAGGAGTATATAGGCCTTTCTTCATCATGGTTGGTTTGGCAATGGCGTAGGCAGTGCAAGATCTATTGTACTTCCCAACATCTTGACAAAGTTTCGGCCAATAAAAATACTTCTGCAATACCACCACTATTTTCTCTACTCCGAAATGTCCAACGACTCGACTATAGTGTGCCTCCCAAATCATCTTGGCACCCTCACTTGAAGGAACACATATGTGTCCCAAGTGGCATAACAATGCATCTTGAAGGTGAAAATTTGGAACTTTCTTCCCTTCTAGGAGTGTTTGGTATATGCTGCCAAATTCTGGATCGATCTTGTAAAGATGTGGCTACCCTGATGTTTCGTGCCCACAGGAGTCGTGCACAGTGATTAACGCCATGATTGGTGGTTAGCTGAGGAAATCAATGACATTATTGGTGATTCCCTTCTTATACTTAATGTTCAAATGGAATTGTTGTAGATAGGTGGACCATTTCTGATGGCAATCATTCTGCAACTTCCCTTGTGTCTGTATGAACTATAGAGGCATGTGGTATGTGTGGATGACCGTTTCCTTCCCGAGAATGTAATGCTTCCATTGACCGTAGGCCTGCATAATGGAATACATTTCTTTATCGTAAGTGGGGTACTTTTGGACTGTGTCTGAAAGTGTCTCACTGTGGTAAGCCACTGGATGCCCATGTTGAATAAGAACTGCACCAATAGCATAGTCGGAGGAATATGTCTCAATCTCAAATGGTTGTTGCAAGTTTGGTAATGTGAGCACTGGTGCTGAACAGAGGTGATTCTTCAACTCGGAGAACACTCACTGTTGGGTTTCTGAAAAAAATAACTTTGCTTTCGCTACGCCATTGGCGACTTGACTTAAAGGCCTTGTGATATGAGAGAACCCCAACACAAACCTACAATATAAATTTGCAAGACCCAAAAAGATGTAGAGCTTTGTTAGAGTGGTTGGGGCTGGCCAATCCCAAATGACTTGTATCTTTGATGGTTCCACATGTACACCCTGCTCATCAATGATGTACCCCAAATATTGAACCTCGGTCAGGCCAAAGCTGCATTTCTCCAAGTTAGCACACATCTTGTGTTGTCGAAGGGTTTGAAGGACCAGTTGAATATTGTAGAGGTGCTCTTCCCAACTTTGGCTGAAGGTCAAAATGTCATCTAAATACACCACCACGAAGGGCTGCAAGATGTCGTCCATCAGTGTCATGAAGGTTGCAGGGGCGTTCATCAATCTGAACGGCATGACCAACCATTTGAAAAGGCCCTCCTTGGATTTGAAGGAAATCTTCCACACATCAGAGGGTTCGATAGGCACCTGGTGATAACTTGACTTCAAGTCAATATTGCTGAAATATTTGCCCCCCTTGAGCTGGTCTAGAAGGTCATCAACTCACGGGATTGGGTACCTATTTTGGATAATGATCTTGTTCAGCGCCAGATAGTCAATACAGAGCCTCCAGGTCCAATCCTTCTTCTGTACCAATACAATCAGGCTCCCACAAGGTGAGCTTGGCTTGATGTGCCCTTTTTGTAGTAGTTCTGAAATATTCCTCTTGATCTCATCGTTCTCCAGAACAAAGCGTCAATAGATCGGTCCATTGGGTAGCAACACGCCCGGGGTCAGATCGATGGAGTGCTTGACCTGACAGTGTAGAGGTACCCTTGTGGGTGAGGAGAAAATATCCCTGTACTCCTCCATGACCTTGTCCATCTGCTTCTACTGTGTAGAGGAGCCTTGCCTGGAATCAGTGGCCACAACCTTCTTCTTTCCTTGGGGGAGAACCATAAGGAAAAAAAATTTCCTGGTCAAGGAAATGATCTTACTGCATTTCTTTTCAGTGATCAAAGAGATGGTGGTAGGCGGGCCTACCTCCTGTATTCTATACAAATTAGCCAAAGTGATAATCACAGAGTGAGGTCTAGACTCATATACAACATGCCGCTTCCACAAGTATGGTTGTCCTAACAATATATCAGAAACTTCAAGAGGAGCAACGTCACACAATACCTCATCCGTAAGGGCTTGATGTTGTAGGGAAGGTGGCACTACTGGCTTATGCGAAGATCTCGTCCTTGGTGAAGCCACCCAATGGTGTACGATTGTGGATGTGTTGTAGTCTTTAGGCCCAGCGGCTTCACGACTTCTGCTGAAATGAGGTTCTTTTGGCTCCCGCTATCAATAATGAACTGCAGTGGAGAACCCTTCACTCACATTTGTGAGTGGAAGAGGCGTTCCCCCTCCTCTGAATCTTCAGGCTCAATTTTTTGGATCTTTGTGGTGGCCACGGTGGCACTAGCCTCCACATCAATGATCTACTTCCCTTTGTCAGTCCCCTTATCGGGTTTTGATTCAGAGTCGAAACCTGCATCTGATTCAGAAGCCTTCAGCTCAACCACGAGTGACTGCTTGGCCCGACACTCACTTGTACTGAGTGGAGCTCTTATGGAGCTCACACCATATTTTTGTGTCCTTCTTCGTCTTCGTGGTGTTGTTCTTTTCTTGTGGCTTCGGTAGGCTATCCTAGGTAGCCCCACCTTGGCTTGGTCCCTTGTTATGTGGTTTGGGGGTGCCCTTTCCTTGCTTTGGATTCACAGATCCAAAGTCCTGCTTCTTCTATTTAAACTTTTGCTCAATATTTACAACATACCGATACGCTGTGTCGAGTGAGGAAATTTCCAGGAACTCCATCTCGTCCTGGATGTACTTGTGTAGATAGCCGTAGTACTTGAGCACCAAATGTCACTCAGTATCCTTGATACCCAACTTCGTGAGAAGGGTATGGAAAGTATTTGTGAACTCTGGCACATCTTGGTCCCTTCCCTGCTGTAGCGTGGTCCACTTTATGTATTTATCTTCATAGCTCCCAACAGGGTAATACTGTTCCTTGATGGCATCTTGGTAAGAATTCCAAGTGGGTGCAGTTGAAAACAATGAGGGTTCACTCTCGTCCTTCTGTTCACAGTAGGTTTCCCACCAGTCCTTGACGTGTGCAGTGGATTTGAGAAGTGGAAATGTAATATTTTCCCAATTGGAAAAGTCATGAACTGAAAAATATCCTTCCAATAGATTTAACCATTTATCTACAACGTCTATATCTATCAGGTCTTTGAATATGGGAATATCAAAGTTAACATGTATCTTAAAGGGTGTGGAGCCTCCAGAGTGGCTACTGGATGAAGATGCATCGCCTGTTGGTAACCGTCGAAGAATATGGGCAAAGTTATCCATCATCGCGTCCCTCTGTCACTCGAGGGCTTCCTCGAGCAACATTTTGAAAGGATCTCCTGCCCTCTCGTCTTTCTTTTCTTCTGCCATGGGAGGTCTTCAGGTTTTGCGAGGCTGATCCTACAATGGTTCAACTAGATCGAGCCCTAACTCCTTATACCTTGACCTTGTTGGGGACATGCAAGAAAAACATAGAAAGAGCAGACTACTCTTATATCACTGATTCGAACATAATCAAGAATGCAACAACTCACAGATATAATCATAAACATAGAGATGCAGTAGAAAAACACTTCATTTCATTAATAGAAAAATATTTAACTATACTTACAAACAGAATGGAAATAAGATAGCTCGAGCGATGGTAGCTTATCTCTGAGAAGACATGTGGTGTCTACATGCCTCTGAACTGAGTTACAATGAGGCTCAAGGGCCTTTTTATTATTGAACAATAAGAGAAAACCTTAACTCGAGGAGATGTAACACCAAGAGTTTATGGGCTCCATTGGGGTTAGTTGGGTAGCCAACTTCTCAGGGTCGTAACTTTCTCATATTATCTCCATCTGATGTGTATGATACCTTGTTGGAAAGATCTCTCTGAGGACTACAATAGCTAATGCAATTTTTTTAGCAATCACCAAAACAATTTTGCCAAAAAAAATGTCGTTTAGGGCCTCAAAATGGCTCTGGAGGTTCAGGACCCAAGAAATGCCAAAAATAGTAAATTGTGCTACAATTAAGGAAACATTTGTAACTTATTAGGGGGATTAGGTGGAATAGGCAGGTGGCCACCAATATCCACCTGGATCAACCCATGCCTTTCATTTCAAACTCTCTTGCAAGATCTGATCATCTGCTCATCACCAGTTAAAATCAAATCATCAACATATGAGACAATAATAAGCAATTTACCTTCTACCATGATATGATATAGGTTTGCATTCGCTTTACTGTTGGTGAAGCCCAAACTGGTGAGACAGTTATCGATCTTAGTGTACCAAGCATAGGGTGCTTGTTTGAGACGTAGAACACTCGCTTGAGTCTACACACATGAGACTCCCAATAAAATGTCTCAAAACCTTTTGGTTGCTTGATGCATACCTCCTCCTCAATAACTCCATTGAGAAATGATGTTTTTACGTTAATCTGGTGGATCTTCCACCCCATCTGCGCAGCCAGTGCAAGAATTGATCTAATGGATGAGTACCTTTCTACAGGAGCAAAGATCTCCTCATAGTCAATTCCCTCAACTTGAGAGTACCCCTTGGCCACAAATATGGCCTTATACTTCTTATGTTTCTTTCTACTGCCTCTTTCACCTTGAAGATCCATGTTGAATCCACTACTAATTTATCTGTTAGTCTTTGGATCACTTCCCAAACACTATTCTTTACAATGGATTCGTACTCTTCTACCATTGCATCAACCCATACAAGTTGCTCTACTTCTTCCTCGAAAAAGGATGGTTAAGTCTCTACAAGCTCAATAATTAGAGCCATGTAGTGAGTCTACCGATCAGGTGACCTTCTTTGCCTGCACTGATTTGAAGGAGCACCCACATTCTCCCTCACATCTTGCACAAGTCTCTCAGCTTCCCTGGTTCTTTTCCTTCCTTCTCTGGATGGTTCTGCTTGAGTGGTTGTCTCCACTCTTTGCTCCTCAATTTATTGTTGCTCCACAACTTCCTGAGGTTCCTCCTTTGGAGCTAAAATCTCCTCTTCTAGTGGAATCTGAAGTTCCCTCTCAAGAGAGCAGTGCATCACTTTCTCCTCATCAAATTTTACATCCCTTCACACAATTTTCATTTTGAGGGATGGCAAGTACACACAATAGTTGTGGGGAGTTTCTACGTAACCCACAAATACCCCCAATTTTTTTGTCAGCTCAAGCTTCTTCCTTGATTCTTTGAGGACATGGCAGTAAACCAAGGCTCCAAAATTCCTAAACTGCGACACATCCGACTTCCTCCCCGAGAAAGCCTCCTCTGGTGTATTCATGCCCATAATCTGATGAGGACTCTGGTTCTGCAAATAGACTGTTGTGTTGGATGTCTAAGCCCACAAATGTAGAGGTAGGCCTTGGTCATGCAACATCACCCACGCTACTCCCACAATTCTATGATTCTTTCTCTCGGCCACCCCATTCTATTGTGGTTTGTGGGGTTGAGAAGAAACTGGGTTGTCTCACTGGATATCCTGCCAAGGCTATAAATGCAACACATTTTCAACAAGAGCTCTAGGTTGGAGGAACAAGAAAGGTGTCATTTTGCCTATTATTTTGAAGTTTCTCTGAGTCAATAAGTTCATGAAGGTCATAAGAGAGCACAAACTAGGACATGAGTAGATTAATGCTAAAGTGGTACACATAGTTACAAAAATTGACCGAGATGGGAGAGTACTTGCGACTTGGACTCGACTTGGAAAAAAATAAACCAACTTAAAATGAATAGGCAAAAATTTGGTCAACATAGTCAAACTTTTGATAAACTAGCAAGTTTTTCTAAGACTCGTGTGAGTCTTGCAAGAGGAAAGTGAGTTTGTGTTGAAAAAATTGGCCTACATATATAAAACACAAATATAAAATGAAAACGAACATTCTAGCATGCATCTAGGTTGTTTTTTTCTCGTCTCATATTAGAAGGCATTCTTTGTACAAAAGATGATAACCATATTCCAACTTCTCTATTGGATTTTCGTTACATTTGAAGGGGAAAATCGTTGGGCACCATATTTTGGATTTGAAGTCAACTAGGCAATGAAAATTTTGAAGATATGCAGTAATGAGTGACCAAACTATCCAACTAATTTCTCTGTACAAGATTTCAAGTGAATTGGGTGTAGTAGTTGCAACTTGTTTTGGGTATTTTATTTATTGTTTTTTCTTCTCGCACGTTGCTAGGACACATGGGTTGAAAAATGCAGTTTTTGCAACAAAAATATGGAAAGAACAAACCATCTAAAATATTAATTGGGACAAAGTTTTGGACAATATGTATAGGAAAGCTTAGGTTTGTTTATACATACTTAGCATAAGAAATTTCAAGTTTAGATATTATTTGATAGGGTGGGGGAATGTAATTTTTGTAACAAAAAAAATGAGTTAGAGTCACAAAATAAACTATCTAAAATATTATATTGACAAGATTAAGAAAATATGTCAAAGAATATTAACTGTATCCATAGATATTAAGAATCATACATTTATAAGTTTGTATGTTATTAATGGTGCAAAAGGATAAACAAATAAGTTCGATGGGTTAGCTTGAGTGTTTGAATGTTTTGAACATCATGTAGGAGGTATCAAGTCAATACCTTGAGCTAGTTGTCTTTGTTGCATGCCTCATACAACTCCTTATTGAGTCAAGCACCATGATCAAGTTCAATAGGTTTGCACTAGGTATCAAATGTGAATACATTGAAGTGCCTACGAATTCCCCCCTAAGATGTTCCTTGGAAAACAAAAATGATACAAGAATGAAAATTAAGAGTTGAAATTGTTGGCGTCCAATGTTCGTTTTATGCCTCCATTCCACAATTTGTTGTGTGCGTAACCACTTCTAACTCTCCTAGAAATCTCCCTTTATTCTCTCACTAAAATGTCTCCATAATTTGTTCTCTTTAGAAGTCTCCCATTATTCTTTGACCAACGAAGTCTCCTAATCCCATGCATAACTAGATTACGAAAGTGTTGAAGTACTAACTTTATTTTCTTCTGGGCTAGACTTCAACATCGAATAAAGAGTTGTTAGTGCTAAACCAAAAACCACATATTGTTATAGGCATCCACAACAATATAATTTATAGAGCCCTTAGGATACTACCATTTTTAATAGTTAGAAGGGTAAAGTTTTAATCAAAATGTCGTTAAGATAATTGCACAAATATAAGTATAAGATACAATATGATCATATGCGTAAAGAAAGAAAATTAGTCACAAGATGGACAAAAAATTAAGTTTATCCCTAATCATTTCCAATTTTATTTAGCATAATAAAGATCTACATACATCCTCGTGATCCCAATCCCACGAATAATGATAAAGGCACTTGATTTAATAACATCCAACCTAGCCTCATGAACTGTGATCCTACTTACACTAGAAACAATTACAAATCAATTTTAAATTGGTTACAACTATATCCTTTGGTCACAAAGAAAATATTGGTGCATTTGATCATTTAAGTGTGCTAAACAAAAAATTTGGCGTTTTGTGCATTGATGTCACATGCTTGGTAATTTCAAAATCCAAATACGTAAAATATAATGCCAATAGATCCCAATCACTATCCTCTCTCACCATTAAGAGAACTATTGCAAAAATGGTGCTACCTCAAGTACATTGTGCTAAACCTTTGTACTAAACTTTTAGTAGTCTTCTATCACCTTGTAACACATATTCTATACAAATATAAAACATAAAAATATTATAAATAAATAACAAATAAAAATTGAACAAAATCCAAACGTAAAAGATACTTGCATTAATACCCTAATCAAGTAAACCCACTACCAAACTAGCTGACCTCTACATTGATTGACCTCATTTACCAGTGAGAATAGTGCACAGAGGAGCAACCCACTGAAATTTTCACTGTATCAATCCCATATGTCGTACAAAGGGTATGTAGAGGAGAAATTTGATGACATATACATTGGATAGACCCCACCAACCCATAAGGAGAGTGCGCAAAGGAGCAGACCCATGCAAGAAGAGAATGTCCCCACTTACTTTTTTTAGGAGGAATCAAAGCCATAGTGTCTTCTGTATGTCTTCTTCACAATTCCTTGTCATCTTGCTCAATTTTTGGGGCAGACAATTCCACCTCACTTGTATGTTTTTAGATTGGAAAATGTGACAACATGCATAGACAACACCATTAGAAAGTTGATTTGGGGTTAAGGGTAATATATAGCTTTGAAATTCTTTATGGTGACCTGGCACTATGTTATACTGCACATGCATTAATGGATATGGAAAATAATCATTCCTAGCTTTTACTTGTAAACTAGTTGAACAAAGGACACATTAGAGCTCTCCTCTGTAGCTATTGAATGCGCGTGACCTAGCTTGGGTGAACGCAGTTCCCAACCGCCTTCCTACAGCCCCTTGCCGATTTAATGGAGCAGACGCATCCTCTAGAAGATGGATATCCATCCACAGATCATCAACAACAACAAGAAGAATCTGCAAATGCTTTTGCATCTCTAATATCTGCCATTAGACCTCCAAAAACTAGGTTTTCAATAACCAAGTTTGTGAAGAAACTTGATGACATTCTTGAGATATCCCTCCCTTTGACTCTCCCTCATCGTGTAGCACTGTCTCTAGCAGAACGAGGAATGGTGGGTTAGTTTACAGGTTTATGGCCATCCCCCAAATCTATCCAGAAATGGGTCGAAAGAAATTGGACTTCTTCAACCACTGGGAAAATCTCCATAAGATTTTGTGGAAGAGGGTATTATACCTTCCATTTTGAAACAAGGAAGACCACGATTTAATCTTCAGGAATGACCCATACTTTATGCACATGCGAGGATTGTATTTAAATAGATGGACCCCTGATTTTGATCCTGAAATGGATGTTCCTAGTGCCGTGTCGGTCTGGGTTAGACTACCTCATCTCCCTCTCCATTGTTGGGGAGATGAATCGGTGAAAGTTATCGGGAATGCTATGGCGAAATACATTGATAGATGTGAACCAAAAGAGAACATGCATGCGTGCATGAGGATCTATGTTGAAATGGATCTAGGGAAAGGTCTTCTGGAGGCAATAAAGATCAAAGTATACCAATGGATGCATATACAACAACTGGACTATGAACAAATCCCCTTCAAGTGCAAGGTATGTCATGAATACAGTGATTTTGCAAATAGATGTCCAAAAAACAAGAAAATGAAAATGCAGAAGAACCCGAATCCAAATGGGAACAAGTCAAAAGGAAAAAATTGTCCAACAAACGTACCATTCCCCCTTCAAACCAACCTCGGGCTCCCTTAGAGCCTTCTCCATCATTTCCCAATGTAGATAACCCCTCCTTCCTAGCTAATACCAAACCTTTCGGCCCTTTGGAACAGCCCTCAGCTCCCCTCTCCCCCCCATCCTCCCCTCATCTCCTTCCCTCCTCCCATTTACTCACACCTTCAATCCCTATTACCCTCCGCACTCCACCTCCTCCATCAGTGGACATAATACTAACTATAAATCAATCCAAGGAATCCCTACAAACCCTTGAACACCAAAAGAAATCCGGAAGAAAATCCAACAAGGAGATGAGAGATGAAGCGACAACTAAAGAGATGGAATTAGGAACGCAATGACCCATGGATTCCTTCTTTGGGAAATTTTATGGGAATAATGAGAAAAATCAAAATCAACATAGAGGGAAAGGTCCCTCATCTGACCAAACAAATAAGTAATGATTGTGGTCTCCTAGAATTGTTGTGGTTTGGGAACAGCCTTCAAAGTGAATGCAACAAGAGATATTCTAGCAAAGGGAACCCCATATATATTCATGCTTCAGGAGACCAAAACAAGCTGCCAGGAATAAAAAAAATGATAAAAAATTTAAAAAATTATGAAGGAACAACACAACAAGCCATAGGGGCCTCATGAGGAATTTGTACACTATGGAAGAAAGGAAAATTGGAAATGCTTCAGCAAAAAAGGAACAATACTGGATCCGAACATATTTAAAGGAAACAAACACCAAGGAGCAATATTATTTTATCAACATATATGCTCCAAACCACTACAGGGAAAAAGAGCAATGCTGGAACACAGTTTAAGAAGCTTTAAATGAAACACAAAATAGAAAAGTAATTTTGGGAGGGGACCTCAACTTGGTCCTAAATATTGGGGAGAAATTTGGAGGGTCCTACCATGCAGACCCATCTAAAGAGGCTCTCGAAACAATCATGGAACAAAAAAAGCTAATTGATATCCCTCCAAGTAATGGAAAGTACACGTGGAATAACAAAAGGGTTGGAAAAAGTAATCTAAAAGAAAGATTGGACCAAATATTGGTATAAGAAAACATCATCTCTAGTTTTAATTCAGCAAGATAAAAAATTATACATACCATGACATCTGACCACAAGATGGTTGCAACCACTTTGGGAATGATGGACAACCACGGGCCGTTGCCATTTCAATATTGTCCAATATGGGACAACAATGAAGATTTCAGAAAAGTAATCTCAGAAGTGTGGTCACAGAAGGTCACAGGTTCGTATTACTTTGTGTGGGAAACCAAGCTAAATTTTTTGAGAAAGGAAGTGAAAATATGTGCAAGAGAAAATGAAAAGAAAAATAAAAAAAGAAGGGCAGAGCTGATAACAAAAATGGATAATTTATAAGAGGCAAAGGAAAAGAAGGAGGAGGATAAACAAGATCATCTACAGGAAAAAGAACTTTTTTGGGAAATATATAGAGAAAATCAAAAGGAAGAAGAAGAGGTGAGATTAAAGTCAAGAATCCTATGGCTGAAAGTAAGGGATAAAAACACAACATTCTTTCACAACTCCATGAAAATGAGAAGAGCAAGAAATCAAATTGACAAAATCCAAGTAGAAAAACAAGAAATTAAGGGAGTGGAGGAACTAAAATAAGAGGCACACAATCACTTTAAAAACCTCCTAACAACAAATGGAGAAGAAGTAGACCATGATAATTTTCTGCAACATACTCCAAATAAGATAAGTGAAGGAAATAATGTAGAAATAATGAAAGAAATTTTAGAAGAAGAAGTAAAGGAAGTAGTATGGAGCCTTCACCCGGATAAGGCAACAGGCCTAGATGGCTTCACAATCGCCTTCTATAGGCAACACTGACAAACAATAATAAAGGACTTATTAATAATGGTAAGGAATGTGTTCAAAAACAAAAAAATGGGAGGCAACACAAAATATTCCTATCTGGCATTAATACCAAAGGAAGCTAACCCCTCCACTTTCAGTAGATTTCAGCCAATCTCCTTATGCAATTATTCCTATAAGATAGTAACAAAAATCATAGCCAATATAATAAAGAAAGTTCTCCCAAAGATAATTTCGGAAAACCAAGGAGGTTTTGTCCCAAACAGGTAGATCATTTATAATGTAATAGTGGTCTAGGAAGCTATCCACTCAAGCATGCTGAGAAAAGAAAAATGAATTATTATAAAATTAGACATGGCCAATGCTTTTGATAGGGCAAGCCTCCCATACCTCATCATTGTCCTAAATAAATTCAGGTTCTCAAAAGAAATTATCGAGGTCATCAAGGCTTGTATCACTGATCCATGGATAGCACCACTTATAAATGGAATACCAGTGACTTCTTCCAAATATCCAGAGGATTGCGACAGGTATGCCCTCTATCTCCATTTCTATATATAATAATTGATCCAGGTCTTGAGGGGAGGCCCCCAAGATCTTAAAGATTGAAATGGATCTTATGGGGGAGGCCCCCAAGATCTGAAGAATTACAATGCTAGAAAGAAAAGGACAGAACACATAGTAAATAAAACCACAAAGAAACTTTTTTATTAAAATCAGTAATAACTATAAAAGGCTACATTGTGGCGGACCATCTGTCCTTTTACAAAATGTGACTTGTTGCTTATAGTATTTTCCAGTAACAATACCATGGGTCAATTCCATGGGTGAATGAATACCATGGGTGGATGTCACAATACCACTGGTAAATTCCATGGGTGAATGAATACCATGGGTGGATGTCACAATACCATGGGTTAATTCCATGGGTGAATGAATACTGGTTAATTCCATGGGTGGATGTCACTTACAATACCATGGGTGGATAAATACCATGAGTAGATGCCACCTACAATACCATGGGTAAATTCCATGGGTGGATGAATACCATGGGTTGATGCCATTTTCCATTCGGATTAATAATGACTGATACTCTAAGTAGAGAAATGGACAAAAAAATGAGAGAAAGAATTTTAATTGGCCTGCAAATCTCAAAATGAATTAAAAGCATTAATCACTCTTTGTTTGCTGATGATATTCTTTTGTTGGGAGGTGCCTCATGCATAATTGCCCAAAGATTTAAAAAGGTCATGGATAATTGTTTGAAGGTCTCTAGTGGTCTTTTAAGAAATACTAAGTGTAGAATTTATGGTTGGAATACCTCTTCCCAAACCATGCAAAGAATCTCATAGATTCTTGAGATCCCTATACAAGAAAGCTGGAACCATTTCTTCTACCTTGGACTACCCATTTCAAATGAATATTTGAAAGCAGAGTTATGGAGTAAACAAATTGAAAAAATGAAAGAGAAAATCCAAAAGTGGGGAATGATGTAGTTGAACATGGCAGGCAGGGTAATCCTAATTAAAGCTATGCTCACAACACTCCCAATATATCAATTTGCTACAATTTTGGCTCCGGCTAGTGCACACAAGAAAATGGAACTAATCATAAGAGGCTTCCTCTAGCAGGGAGGGAAACAAGAGAATAAAAAATTTTGTTTGGTAAAATGGGAGCAAGTAACTTTGCCTTATGATAAAGGAGGCTTATCTATAAGGTTTCCCGGCTTGATGAACGCTGCTCTAGGGATTAAAATCATTTGGAGAATGATAATCGACAAGGATAGCTGTTGGAAAAAAAAATTAGCCTCAAAATATATGAACCACCCAAGAACAAATCTGTTGTTTGAAAATGTTCCAATAATACCGTGCATGCAAGTTTGGAAGCTTGTGAAGAAAATGATACCAACAATCAACAAATATATCTAAAAAAAGACAAAAAATGGCAAAATGTCATGATATGGGATGATAGAATAATGGGGAAGGAGCTTTTAAACCTTATTTCAGGCCATGAAGACATACAAAATTGGATGAAGGATAGAGGAATTACATCTCTTCACTCCATCTCTCATTGGGAAAATCGAAATTTGCAAAAGTGGTATATTCTGGGTATCCCTTCAAATATAAAAAGACATTGGGACAACCTTTTGCACCACCTCAAAGGAGCAGCACCAACAAGCATGGAGGAGGATGACACAATTGTATGGGACCCGAGTGGAGGAAGCTATACAGTTAAGGTCGGATATATAGCTCTACAAGAACAACAAAATCAACAAGATTGGGCTCCTTGGAAGTCTATATGGAAAATTGAAAGCCTCCCAAAAATAAAAAAATTCATATGGATCCTGCTAAAAGGGAAAATTCTCACTACTGAAAACCTCAAAATAAAATGATTCTCTGGTCCGTCAAGGTGTCCGATGTGTTTAAAGGAAGAAGAATCTATTCAACACCTCTTTCTGGACTGCACCATCACCAAAGAATGTTGGAAGCAATTAACCAATCCTTTGGAAGATGATCTAAATTTCTCTAGAACTTTCATGGGTTTCTTCATAGAATGGAAAAAAACATACCCCTACTCATCAAAGAACAAGGAAACAATTAAAAGGTTTTGGGACTGCCTCCCAGCTGTTCTTTGTTGGCAAATATGGCTTTCAAGGAACAAAAGAATCTTCAAAGATCAGGCACCAAAAATTGGGAAGATATTGTCAAAAACATGGGGTCTTACCACTGAATTTTTAAATATGAAGGGAACAACAACAATCGATAATAATCTTCTACAAGAATAAGAAAGGGATTGGATTAGCAAGGAAACAATAAGAAACAATTGAAATCAAAATCTCAGGGATATACCTCCAGCACAGAATTGGAAAATCAGATTAAATGAGGAAGAGTTCACAACTTGGAAAGGAAATCAAAATAGATTTTGCCTATTCTTCGACGGGGCCTATAAAAATAACCTGGGAAAAGCAGGTGCTAGAAGCAACATAAATGATCCTTGGGGGAAAATGTTGATCTCCTATGAATAGGGACTGGGGGAAACTTCAAACAACAGAGTAGAGGCTTACAATTTGTTATTGGGTTCTATGATACTTAAAAAAAAAACGATCAAAGACACAATCATATTGGGGGACTTGGCAATCATAATTGAAGTAATGGACAACAACAAAAATCCTTCAAACACAGCCATGAACAGGTTTCTCAAATGAGTCAGGAACAATCTGGTAAGTGCAGGCAAAGTCACATTCAAACACATCTTGCGAGAGAATAACAACACAACTAATCATTATCCTAACATGGCAATTACCAGAATGGAAGGATAAATAAGAGAAAATGAGGAGTTTTATCATAATTCGATCCCATAGTTACTGTCCAATTAATGATCATGACAAAGAACACATTTCTCCAAACAAATCAAAAGATCAACACGAGGCAGATTTGTAGGACCACAACAAATCAATGCACAGAGATACCAACAACCTAAACAACATGGAGGCCTTGTGATTTCTACCAAAAAATGCTGAGAAAATCAAGGCTCAGTCTTAGCCTGAAGTCCAAGGAGGATAAGCCACTCATTCCCTTGCAGATATGCACGAACTACATTTTTCATGATCGTTATCTCAATTGCCTTCCTTCTTTAAATTACGAGTCCTCCTTACCCTTACTCATACGCAGCCCTGTCAACGTGAATCCTGTAGCCTATGCTTCACACTTTCCTCATCGATCCTCTGGCTGCACAACCCATCTAAGAAGCCTGAGCATTTCCCTCATCAATTCCCTATCAATTTACCAATGTGAAGAGTCCTCCTCCTTATGCGTTCACACCACTGACAGTGCCCTGACCAATATTCTGAATATAAATCCTCTGTGTGTTAAGTATATTGAGGGAGAGAGTTTTTCTGAATACGCAACACTCATCTCAACTCTTCAACAAGCCCGCAGTTCAATCAAGCTCTACATTGGTGTCTTAATTCAGTTCCTGTTAACAACTCAAAGAAGAAGGAAAATAATCCAGACAACATAAAGCAGAAGTGGAGTCATATGTTCAAGGGAAGTGAAAATCAATTAAGGCTCAACACAAATAGGAACCTCAGGAAGCAATACAATACCATAGAGAACCATACTACAAAAATGGAGTTCAACCCGGTGGAGAAAGTTGCCCAGAATGATTGCTGCACCACTTGCAAAGAAAATAAATTCATGATTAGCAAACTTAAAGAAACAATTCAAGACCTTAGATCTCAGATGAATATTGAGATAACTATCAAAAGAGGCAGTTTGAGAATTAGAAAGCTGAAATCGTAGCCCTCAAAAACAAATGTGTACATCTGGACGAGACTGTTACATTCCTCAAAAACACCACTCTGAGCCAGGAGGGAGAAAACTCAACATATCAGGGCAATAAGTAGAGGTCCCAACAAGAACACTTTGTAAACCAATACTAAGCAACTATTAAGTTCTACAAAAGTCTCTAAGTACTATGTCATGTAAGTTCATCTTGTTACTATGTCAGTTTGCAAGACAATATGCCATAATAGTCTTAAGCTCTACTAGAATTTTGGGAATCAAGCCTATAGGTCTCAAGGAATGCACTCCCATTCTCCTCCTATGGCTTGACACCAAACACTCTCAAATGTAATAGGAGCTAGCTACTCCCTTTCTTTTTGGAAATATAAAATTAACTGATCTTGTAAAAAAATAAACTAGTTGAACAAGCATGTAAGCTATTGAAAACCATACTTGAATGTTATTTTGGTAAACAAGTACTATATTAGTTATATGTTTGGTTTGAGAAAAAGAGAAGGGAAATTAATTAAATAAAGGTTTCTATTGTTTTATAAAAACCCTAACGCATGCTTGTTACTAGTGCATGCTTTATATGGTTTTTTGTAGAAGTATATTTGACTTATACTTGTAGATCAACATGTACATTGGTTTTTCTTAGAAGTATACTTTTTTTTTATGAATTGCAACACTTTGTATTCATTATCAAAAAAAGGGATTGCATATCTTTCATTTCTAGATCACCCTAGTAGAACATAAAGAGATAAAATATCCCAAATGCCCACAAAAAATAAAAACACATAGCAGAAACATGCTCTTCATTTTATCAACATACAATAACACAGAATTTTCATAAATCGTTTTCCAACCAACTTCACCAGTGAGACATTACCAAAATGAGAACATAATGCCATGATAACACTGACTAAGTTGCACATGTCCAAGAACAAGAGACATGAAAACCAAATATCAATCAACATAAAATCTAAATAGTAACCAAGACCTAGCTTCTTCAATTCTTCACTAAAGCTTCTTCATGAATATATATTTTCCCAAAATTGGAGCTCTTCCCAATACCAATTGTGCCCTTACACCTTAAAACCAACAAGAAATAACCAGAACACACCCATAACATAACGAAACTTAGCAGGCCAAGAGGTTCCTCATGCATAGGAGGCAATTAGAACAACATAAGCTTGAAAAATAAAAAACAGTGCCATAATGTTTCTTAAGGAAAATACACCTAATCTCAAATAGAGAACCACCACCACTAGATACATAACACAAAGGATCCCATCATAGATTCAAATCTAATTGCAGGAGTGACACTATTAAACAAAGTTTTTGTGAGCCATAAAAAACCTATAAATGGATAATAAACAAAGTTTCGTCTAGCATAAAAGCCTCGAGGTTGAGAAGCACTGAATTAGATTCGCGAGTAACTGACAGACACTACATTGAGATCCATAATCACACCATAACAAGACAAAATGTAGAGAGGTTGTAAGATAAAAGGTTTGACTATAAAATCTCAAGCCCATCCATAGATACACAAGAATAACAATAAAACTAGCTACAATGCTATGATATCCAAAAAAACTAGAACAAGAGATTAGACAACTTCCCCCATTATAATTAAGATTGTCAACGAATAACACAATCCAGAGCATTGCACTTCTAAGAAAAAATATAATGAGGATGCCATGAAGAGACCATACCTAGAGAATGCTTGCCAAAAATTATTATGAAAAAGATATGAAACCCACCATCTCTAGTCACGATTAGAGGATATTGTAGTCAGTGCCTGAGCACCATCATCTAGAGGATCTTTGAGATCACTAAAGGTAGAATCGCTCACTAGAAAAATTTCTACACGAACCAAATGAGAATCCAAATTATCCAAGTAGAACCTTTAATTTTGAAGCATGCATTTAATGCCCTCCAATGAGGAGAATACATTGTAGTTCTCCACTTTCTTATCTTTAAAAATCAACTGCAACAAGGTATCCATATGTTGGTGTAAATTCAAATAATTCAGAAAGTGAAGCTACCATTTCTTGAATCTACCAAGATCGGGAACCCATTTCATATTCCCCCCCACCAACTTAGAATCATAGTGATAAGGTCAGTCCCCTGCCTCTTTACATTCCAACAATAATATTTCCTTCCTCGCCTCTAGAGGAACAACATTAAAGAAGGTAGTAATAGAGATAAACAAAATGACAAACTCTTTTGCACCCTACATTTTCTCCACCACCCCTCCTACTATTCATTCTCTGTCTAGGAGGCATGAGCACAATTGCAAGGGAGTGTTGGGGACAAACATTTCAAAAAGAAAGAAAAGGGACGAGACACAAAACCTTGATCTCCTAACCTAAAGACTACCAAATCGTCCCCTAATTTCCACACCATAGGAGAAAATTCCAGCAAATTCTCGAGCTCACTATTGCTAGAAACATGACACACCAAATTCTACAAAACCATAAAAATCAGTGAAAACTCCTTTTCATTTTAAACAAACGTAACACAAAAGAGAGAGAATTACACTACCCAGAACACGTAATGCTGCTAACAAAGACCAAAATTAGGACAACTCGACATAATTTCAATTAGTGAAATTACTAGGACCTAGAGCACCAAAATCAATGCACTTTTGAAACTAAGGACAAAATGAAACCAATATTGCCCAATTAACAACATGTTGACGGCATTAGACCTGCCAACATGTCGGGGATCTCCACGATAAGAAGTCCCAACTAGTCCTCAGACCATTTGGAGTAGGAGTACAATACAATAGTGCCTTGATTGCGGTAGTGCACAAAGGTAAGTATGATAACTTTGTCGGAAGCAAGTGTGTGACCTTGCGGCGAGTCAAGTGAGATGCATGGGTGTTTTAACACACAGAGGGGAAAAGGAAGTGTGTCCCTTGGAAGTATGTAATAGTACACAGCCTGAAAGGAACAAACGAGCAGAATGACATCACAGGTTAGAAGCGAAATAGTCCACAATCCAAAGTGACGGGTTGACACATCAACACGTCTTCAACAAGATTCGCACAATTGTATAAAAAATAGTTCATACAAAAATGTGTAAGTGAAATCACATTCATTGTTAAAGTAACCAGCATAGTCGAACTACAATAACAACATATGCATGAAAATGTGTTGGCTCAGTTATATTATTAAGTGAAAGTTCCATCCATACATACACCATTGACAAACCACTAGCCCCAATTGTGGAACATTACAGTCCACACCACCTGATCCTCCAAAGAGATGTACTCACTCTACGCTTTGGAGAAGCCAAGGCTCATCATAATACTCTCCAATCCTTCTCTAAGCAATGCCTATCCATTTAAAGCTTGGCTCCCCAAAATCATGTACCATGAGTTATGAGGTTCTAAGTATAGAAAAGGGTGGGGCAACCCTTGACATTCCCCTTTGACTCTTGGACTCATGACTCTTCACATTACATAGTGAATGTTCACATTCCACTAGTGACACTTGGAATTTCACTTACAACATATTTACAATAATAAAATTTCCACATATGCCATGTGGGACAAAATAGGCTTGATTCAGCCTAACGAGACAAACAATATCACTCAGGGTCTTGGGGAAAGACCATATCGATAACCTCCTCCCGGTGATCTTTGGTGACAAATTAATACCAAGCTTGGTACTGCGCTATTGTGTTCTTGTATTGTTTGGTGATGTCTTTATCAAAGAGGACTCTCGCCTCCATGGCTTCTTGGTATATGGTTTTGAAACCTCTGTCCAGCTCATCTTGAAGCGTGTGCAACACTGTCCTAAGTGTGGCTGGACCACCGATGTACTTCTCTATGTTCTTTGTTGATCTGAAAAATCACTTGTGTGTGATCTCAATTAATGAATTAATGAATGAAGGTATTACAGACTCATGTGCTGGTGTGTGTTTATGTTATCTTAGGCAACGGATCAATTAGATTGCAAAATAGACAGACACTGGAAAACAGTACGAGAAACACAATAAGCAAATACAAGAACACAACAAATTAATAAGTTCACCCAATCCTCCTGGGCTACGTCTCCGGTCCAGCTTTTCTGTGGTGGCCTTCTTTTATTGTGTCTTTAAAGCAGAGTTTTTACAATGAGGAGCTCAAATTGAGTCTCCAGAAAGAGATGATGCTTAGTAGGGTGGTTCTTGGATTCCCAAATCCACTAGAGTGCACAGGCTCCCGCTTACCAAGTCTCGAACTCAACTGGTCTGGATGGGATGAGTCCAATTTGGTACTCAGTTCCCGATAGATATCCTCACAGGGATTGCTTGAACCTCTCAAGCCTTCTGTCTGCTCGATGTTGCCTTAGCTCTACAGGTCAGCTCGGCTCTCTACATCTACTTCTATCTCTTCTCTCTCGTTGTCTCCTTCTTCCTCTCTCACTGTCCTCTTATTTCTTACAGTGCTTGCCTTCTTTTTCTCTGTCTGTTCGTTCGTGGCTTAAAGCCAACACGTCTCATGACTGTTTGTTTCCTCTTAAACCCCTTCGGATTGCCTGCTATTGTTCGCTTGGAATTCCCTACCTCTGCATCATCGTCACTATGTAACATCTCATAGGGAAGTGGCCACTTGTCCTTTCACGAACTGTGCCAGCTCTTCCTCAAACGGTTCGGTATTTTGGTTATTCTGTGTAATGATTCATCCACCAACTTAGTGGTCAAATTGGACTTCAGACTTTTATATGTCGTCGTTTATTTCTCCCTCCAGATCCAGTCTCCCATCAGGTGCAATCTCAGCCGTTAGATCTGGAGCCCCCAGATCCTACAGTTATCGCTCTTATCGTGCAGTTGACTTGCTCGGATGTTAGCTCGCGATGAGAGGCAGTTTTCTCTCTCATTCGCCGAACACGCATCGTTTTCTGTATGGAATCACTGGGTCGCCTGACAATTATCCTTACCACCCAAAATGCCTCTGATATTCTGCCGGTTTTGGAGCGTGGGACTCGCCTTTCGCTTTAGCGCTTTTCCCACGTTTTTTGGCTTTCCTTGTGACCAAGCACTCGGGGCCTTTCCATTTCGAGGGGTTTTTCCCAGTGCGCATCAGAAATGGCCTCCGTTTTCTGATCTGGACTTCTTAACTGCTAATTTGTGCCACTGCGCGGTCTCCATGGGCCTCGGTCAATGTGCTTTGACCAAGGTCCTTGTCGTTCCTTGCTGGCTACAAACTGCCACTGTCCGAAGCTCTTCGTGATAGCTCATTGTCTACAATTTTTTGAAGTCTATCTTGATTTGATACAATCATATAACTCTAATAATTTTCATGGATCCAATTCGGATCACGGCCTTCTCACTAAAAAAGCTTTTGGACCACCAAAAGTTGGTTTTCAAGCATCTACTAAGTGAGGGTACAATTGTCTCACTTGTCAAATCTCTATCCACTTTGCACTGCTCGGCTTTGAACCCTTGACCCTAACTCTGAGGTACTCAACATCTCCCTTGCGCGTCGTCCTCACCCTCCTGTCCAGAACTGTGTCTTCCTGCAATTCATTAAGATATTCAGGTAACAGGTAATCAATAGAAGGAAATTGACTCTACTCTTCGCGATCCTCAATTAGTGAAGGTTCAAACAATCTCAAGCAATCTGCATTCACGACTGAGTAGATATGCATGTAAGCTGGTAAATCAAGGCGAAAAGCATTCTCGCCAATTTGCTCAAGCATCTTGAAAGGTCCATGCCTGATAGGCTTTAGCTTTTTACCTTCACCTTCCATTCTGTCCTTGCTGATGTACAACCAGACTTGGTCTCCAACTTGGAAACTATGCTCCATCCGATGCTTGTCATGCCTTGCCTTGTATCTGGCCTGGTTCTTTTCCAGTTGTTCCTGTACTGCCTGGTGGATCTCTTGGATTTGCTCAATGAACCTAGTTGCCCTGTCCACATCACTATGTCCCTCAACTGTGGTGTCTTTACCAAAGACAAAATCCAAAGGAGACCTTGGTGTGAAACCAAAACAGGTCTCAAAAGGAGATCTCTGTGTAGAAGAATGTTTGGCTTGGTTGTAAGCATGCTGAACATAACACAAATGTTCATCCCAAAACTTAGGATGTTTGCTGCAATATCCCCTGAGAAACTGGACCACTGTCCTGTTGACTACTTTGGTCTGGCCATTGGTTTGTGGATGAAAAGTTGTGCTTTTCTTCAGTTTGGTGTCCATCAGTTCCCACAGACTTGACGAAAACTTCCCCACAAATCAGGTGTCTCGATCAGATACAGTGGAAGTGGGTAATCCAAAATGAACCCATACATGTTGAAAGAACAGTTTTGCAGTTTGTTCATCTGTAATCTGTTTATTACAAGGTATCAAAATACACATTTTGCTGAACCTATCCACAACAATATATAGATAATCATGACCTTTCCTAGATTTAGGCAGTCCTCCAACAAAATCCATGGAAACACTTTCCCAAGGGTGAGAAGGGACTGGTAATGGAGTGTAAAAGGCTAGTTTTATATTGTTGGGCTTGCTTTTAGCACACATAGTACCCCCTCTTACATATCTAGAAACTGTCATTCCTTTTTGGCCAATAACAAAATCTTTGCAGCTGTGCAACTATTTTACTTAACCCAAAGTGACCTGATATTAGAGAAGTGTGTGCTTCTCGAATTATCTTTACTCTTTTAGTTTGTGGAATGCATAGCTTCCCACAATGATATAGGAGTCGGTCCTTTATATGATAATCCAATTCTTCTACTCGTTTGCCTTGACTTAAAGTTTCATATACATCTTTAAAGTCTATATCTTGAGCATATTGTTCCATGTAGCTCTCATGTAACACATAATTATGCTTAAGTATAGTAGATGCATTTATAATGGGTCTAGATAACATATATGCAACTTTATTGTGTATTCCCCTTTTATATCTGATGACTAAATGAAACTGTTGTAGAAAA
>APFE030436144.1:5225-20142 GCA_000404065.3 Pinus taeda | reverse complement strand
TGTCTTGATTGCTGCAACTTAGTTTGGGAGTGTAGATATTGAAGTGGTTGATGATCAGTATGTATTACTGTCTCTTTTCCCATTAAGTAATGTTTCCACTTCTTCACACTCTGTGCTAATGCAGACAATTCTTTATCATATGTAGGATAGTTAACTACTGCAGAATTAAATGTCTCAGAATGATAACATATGGGTTTACCATTTTGTGTCAACACTGCTCCCATGGCATAGTCACTGGAATCCGTTTGGATCTCAAATTGTCTTTGAAGATTAGGCAGTGCTAGTACAGGTGTTGTACTAATCTTTTCTTTCAAGGTGTCAAAGGATTTCTGCTATTTGCCTCCCCACTGAAACACCTTGTTCAATCCTGTTAAAGCATGTAAGGGAGCTACAATTAAGGAAAAGTTAGAAATAAACTTTCTCTAATATTGTGCTGCTCCTAAGAAGCTTCTAACTTCTGTAGCAGATTTGGGTTTAGGCCAATTTACAATGACTGCCACTTTAGAGGGATCTATCTTCAATTCACCACCCCATACTATATTTCCCAAATAATTTAGAGATGTTTTGCCAAATTCACATTTTGAGAGTTTAACATGAAGTTTTTCTCTTTTCAAAACATCTAGTGTCTGCGTAACATGCTTTAAATGTTCTTTCCATGTTTTTCTAAATATCAGAATGTCATCCAGATACACAATAACAAAATCATCAAGAAAAGGCCTGAGTACATCATTCATTAATCTCATGAAAGTTGCAGGAGCATTAGTTAAGCCAAAAGGCATAACCAGCCACTCATACAATCCATGCTTTGTCTTGAAAGCAGTCTTCCATGCATCTTGTTCTGCAACTCTGACCTGATGGTATCCACTATGCAAGTCTAACTTGGAAAAATAAACAGCTTCTTTCAATTGATGTAACAGATCATCTATGCGAGAAGGGGATAATGATTTTTTATTGTTATCTTATTCAATGCTCGGTAATCAATGCACATTCTCCACAAGACATCTTTCTTTCTCACCAAAACGATTGGTGACCCACATGGTGATGTGCTAGGTCTGATGAACCCCTTCTCAAGCAACTCCTACACTTGCTTCTTGATTTCAGCATTCTCTAAAGCGAACAACCAGTACATTCCAATGTTAGACAATGGAGCATCTTGCTGCAAAATAATATCATGCACTATTTCCTTTTTGGGTGGCAGACCTTTAGGTTCTTGAAACAAGATATCATACTTTGAAACAACTTTTTCTAAATCAGCTTGCTGTTTAGTATTACAGCCCTAAAATACATTGGTTTTATCAGGTTTCTTTTTCTTTACAACCATCAATAAGAATTGTTCGCATGAATTTATCATTCATTTCATCTGCCCTGAGTTTATGAGAGTATAATTATTCTTGAGCTTATGAGCTCTTACAAAGTATTCGATTCCATCTTTAACAAGTAGATACTTGTTCTCGGATCTATAGAAAATACCTTTTCTGTCATATAAGTAAGGACTTCCTAAAAAAATTCCACATATATCCAAAGGAATTATGTCTAAATCAACCTCAACTACAAATGCTGACCCAAAAGAAAGCTTGAGTTTGCATTGTCTAGTCACTTGTAGTTGTGCTTTATCATTTAACCATCCTAATGGGTATGGTTTCTTGTGAGGTGTAGTCACTAATCCCAACTTCTTTACAATTGCTTCAGAAATTAAAGTTACTTGTGAGCCACTATCAAACAAAGTATCAATCTTTTGATGTTTGGAAATAACTCAAATATGGAAAAGTTCATGTCTTTTTCTCTCATTTTCTTCATCAATAGTAGACTGTGTAGAATTATTAGTAGATGCTTCAGAATTCTTACCTTTTATACCTGTGGCTGCAATAGTTGTTTCATCTCCTGAGTTTGACCCCAAATATTTCTGAATAGCTACAACTGTCTTATTCTTCTTGCCCTCGAACTTCTTAGGTCTCAGCTTCGAATGCAGAATCCAGCAGTGCTCATCATCATGCCCATCCTTCTTACAGTGAGTGCATGAGGACTTGCTCTTTTGTGCAGTGTTAGCCTTCCTTACTTTCCATTTCTGTTTTCTTTTCTCCTTATTCTTGCTTGCAATGGGTGGGGATGATCCCCCAACTTTTGGACTTCAATTCTTTCCTCTAGCTTCTAGATGAGTAGCTTGTACAGATACCTCATCTATACTAGTGGGATTAAACATGAGGATAGTGTGCCTCATGTAGCTATGTAGACCACTAATGTACTTCAACAAAGTCTCAGGTGAGTCTAATGGGATTCCTAGAATCAATGCTCTCTTCCTAAATTCTTGGGTGTAACCTTGTACACTTTGCCCTTTCAACTATCGAAGAGTTTGCCAGCTCATCATGGCTTGCTGCATGTAGGCCAATGGATAGAACTACTTTTTGATTGCAGAAACAAATTCACTCCAGACAGAAATGGTCTTACCATGTCTCTTCATGTAAGCTTGGGTACTGCCTTCCCACCAAATCGAGGCAGTGCCTCCAAGGCGTAGGCTTGCTAGCTGAATCTTGCTCTTGTCTGAATCAATACCCTACACTCTGCAATAAACATCAATTTGTCTAATCCAATTGTCCAACTTTTCTGCATCCAATTCTCCATCATATACAAGTAAATCAAATTTAACATCTAGTTTAATGAAAGATGCCTTCTTTTTATGTTCAGGGCTAATAGGAGGTGTGAGAAAGATTTCTTCTTTCCCTTTGCCTTTTGAGTGGTCATGGAGGAGAGACTTATCTTCTCCTTTGTCTTGTTTGGAGCCTGATGAATCTTCATCTTTATGTTTCCTAAAGTCCTTATACCTTTCCTCTACCATGAACCTTATGGCTAGGAAACTATCTATGAATTGAGGGTTTGGCCCCATAGAACCTTCCTCTGACATTGCCTTCCGAGGATAGACTCTCCCAATTTCAGGATTAGTTTCGACCAACTCTCCTTCTCCTAATTTGAGCTTTGATCTAGTTAGCATTCAACAACTAAAGCCAACACAAGCTTGTCTAACCTTAACAACCTAGAGCTCTGATACCACTTGATTTGAAAAATCACTTGTGTGTGACCTCAGTTAATGAATTAATGAATGAAGGTATTACAGACTCATGTGCTGGTGTGTGTCTATGTTATCTTAGGAAACGGATTGATCAGATTGCAAAATACACAGACACTGGAAAGTAGTAAGAGAAACACAATAAGAAAATACAAGAACACAACAAATTAATAAGGCGTTCACCCAATCCTCCTGGGCTACGTCTCTGGTCCAGCTTTTCTGTGGTGGCCTTCTTTTATTGTGTCTTTAAAGTAGAGTTTTTACAATGAGGAGCTCAAATTGAGTCTCCTGAAACAGATGATGCTTAGTAGGGTGGTTCTTGGATTCCCCAAGCCACTAGAGTGTAGAGCCTCCCCCTTACCAAGTCTTGAACTCAACTGGTCTAGATGGGATGAGTCCAATTTGGTACTTAGTTCCTGACGGATATCCTCACACGGATTGCTTGAACCTCTCAAGCCTTCTGTCTACTCGATGTTGCCTTAGCTCTGCAGGTCAGCTCGGCTCTCTGCGTCTACTTCTGTCTCTTCTGTTTCACTGTTTCCTTCTTCCTCTCTCACTGTCCTCTTATTTCTTACAGTGCTTGCCTTCTTTTTCTCTGTCTGTGCATTTATGGCTTAAAGCCAACATGTCTCATGACTGTTCGTTTCCTCTTCTGCCCCTCCGAATTGCCTGCTGTTGTTCGCTTGGAATTCCCTGCCTCTGCATCATCGTCATTGTGTAACATCTCACAGTGAAGTGGCCACTTGTCCTTTCACGAACTACTCCAGCTCTTCCTCAAATGGTTCGGTATTTCAGTTACTCTGTGTAATGATTCATCCGCCAACTCAGCAGTCAAATCAGACTTTAGACTTTTATATATCATTGCTTATTTCTCTCTCCAAATTTGGTTTCCCATCGGGCGCAATCTTCGCCATTAGATTTGGAGCCCCCAGATCCTATGGTTATCGCTCTTATTGCGCAGTTGACTTGCTCGGATGTTAGCCCACGATGAGAGCCGGTTTTCTCTCTCATCCACCTAACACGCGTCGTTTGCTATATGGAATTGCTGGATCGCATAACAATTCCGCTTACCACCCAAAACACCTCCGATATTCCGCCAATTTTGGAGTGCGGGACCCGCCTTTCACTTTAGCACTTTTCCCACAGTTTTTGGCTTTCCTTGTGACCGAGCGCTCGGGGCCTTTCCATTTCGAGGGGTTTTTCCCTGCGATGCGCGATCAGAAACAACCTCCGTTTTCTGATCCGGACTTGCTAACTGCTAGTTTGCACCACTGCGTGGTCTCCATGGGCCTCGGTTGCTACAAACTGCCATAGTCTAGAGGTCTTCCTGATAGCTCATTGTCTACCAGTTTTTGAAGTTTGTCCTAATTTGATACAGTTATAGAACTCTAATAATTTTCATGGATCTAATTTAGATCATTTATGCTCAGTTGCATGTCATCACTGGTGGCTTCGTACATCAACTGCTCTATGTGCCCATCGACCTCCAGCATGACTTGGTTCTTCCTCATTGCTTGAGTGAGTGTTCTAATGGAAGGGATCTTGTGTGTCCTCACTATGACATTTAGACTTTTGTACAACCGTGCATAGGAAGCCTCAATGCTAGTGATGAATGGAGGGAGTTTCTCATAGTTCCGAATCAACATCTAAATCCGTGCTTTCTCTAGATCTACCTGCGTCTTCATCATATTGTGTAAGCAAAGCGGGCTCCCCTTGTACCTCATTGTCCATTCCAATACATGAGCAATGGCAACATGGATGTATTTGAGAGTTTGGGTTGTCTTTGCGCATTGCTGCTGAAAACTGTATAGATGGACAACTGTTTTGTGCATGGTGATAAATCTTTTATACAATGTCTGCATGGTGGTATCCAAAGTTGATACCTTGCAAGTATTACTTTCTTCATTTCTTCCATATCGGATCCTAAAAAGTTATCTATTCTCTTCCTAGCCTCTTGCAAGTCCTTTGCCATCTGATCATTCTCTACTATTAAGAACGTGACCGTTGAACTCGTGGTTTCTACATAAGCCTTAGAAGCCTCGGCCATGGTAGCTGGATGTCTTCAGACATCTAACACAATAACCCTTTCCTCTATGTGTGTAGGTGATGTGTGATCATCTGGGAGCTGCTTTCTATGTGCCTATACAATCCTGTGCTGTGACTTGTCGAATGAAAGATTGTACACATCCATCTTTAGATCATCATCAAGGAGAACAATCTATCCTTGCTTGCTCAAGACCGGTTGTGATCTTGGAGGTGGCGGAGACTGTGGTGCAACCTCGGATACTCTTGGCATGAGATCGATGTCTTGGTCTTGTGGCTCCTGTTCCATCCCCATGTTCGTTGCCTCAACCATCTGCTCAATCTTCTGAGCAAATTCTTGAACTTGCACCTGCTCACCCTCTTCTTCATTTGTTGGTTTCTCTATTGTCTCAAACTGTATAGGCGCAGTTTTCTCTGTTAATGCACCTTGCCTTTCCTCTTGTTCCCTTTTCTACTTTTCTTCCCTTTCTCTCCTTCTAAGCTCTTGCACTGCTTTCAGCTCTTTCCTGTTTCCGGAAACTTCCTCTTTGTATCTTCCAACCTTTTCTTATCTATCTTCCTCCTTTTTACTCTCCTTTCACATTGTTTCCTCTTTGCATCTATCTCCAAAGCTACTCTCTCAACAAGAGGATCTCCTTTGAACTTGTATCTTTTCTCAGTGTTTGCACTCTGGGCAATCTTCCTCTTGCCTTTGTCTTACATCAGTTTGCTACTCACCACCGTTGTTGTTGTTGATTCCTTTGGTGTTGCTCCCTACAGTGCTAGTTTCCATACTACAACTATGATGATTGGTTCATTGAGCTTAAAGGTGTTATAGAAATAACTACAAGGATCTTCCTCTGCCCAATGACATGCCACATGGATCCATGGGTAATACACCTTTGCATAGTGGTTCTTGCATATGCAGTAGGGGTCATATGGATTGAAACTATTGGTGTCGAACCCAAACTTCTTCATATGGATTGAAACTATTGGTGTCGAACCCAAACTTCTTCAAGTCCTCGGCCATGACATTTGCATCCTTCAAGGTACGCATCTCGTACATCCCAGTTTGCAAAGGAAGAGTAGGCCATGGTGCCTTCCTCATCCTGGGCAATCCTGCTGATAACCTTGTGGAGATGTGGTATGCAACTTCTTGCATGACCAACTTGTCCGTGGAAAACCTCGGTAGCTCATGCAAAGGCTTCTCTATGCCAAACATCCTGATGAAGGTGCCACCGGGCGAGGCATTCCAATCTGCAATGTTAATCAATGCCTGCATCACTTCTTGGGACATGCAAGGTGTATCCTGTTCGAATATCATCCTATACAGTAGGGTGATGAAGTGCTCAAACAGCTTTGCCATGAATCCTCGGTAGCTGCACTCAAAGAGAAAATTGCAATAGATGTTCACAACATCCTCTTATGGTGTCCATGTCCAACCCATGCTAGGGAACTAGTGTTGGGCACAAATTGCATTAAGCAGGTACATGGACATAAATAATATTGCTTTCTCATCCTTAGGAAGAATCCAAGCATTAGACACATGCACTTTCAACTGAAGAGCCAATATGTTAGATTGAATGGCCTTCCTTCATTTGCCAACTACTCCAATATAACCACCCAACTCTGCGGGAAGGTCTCCCTGCTCTTTTGACCATACAAGCGACATACAAAGATGACCAATAGTTGGTAAGCCTTCCTGAGTGACTTCGTCTTGTAGACCTAGTTGGGTGTCGCTCTAAACTTCAATGGTTTTTTTACCCAATGCTTCATGATGTCTCTAGTGTTCACATTGTTGTTGGGAGTGTAGAACAATGTATCCATATAGTTCAGCGGCTACGCCAAGTGATACATCTAATGGTAGTTTTCCATCCTAAAGGTGGCAAGATGCATTCCACTGGTACTGCTTAGTGTCATTGTCTCAAGATCAGTGTGTGAGACAAACCAGTGAATGATATCCGCACACAGGAAGGTGGGGTACCTGCATGAAACCCTGTACAATCTTGACCTATGGATGTTGACATAGACCTGTTGATCTTCCAGATCTTCCTTGAAACTGCTTGTAAATATGTCTTTTATTTCTTGCCATGTAATCGTCATGTCTTTCTCTACGAATAGTTGCGTGTCTGCATAGACAGGAAAATTCATGGGCACCTATTAAACCACATCTCCAGTGCTGCTCTCTACAGTATCCTTTGATCCAACTCTCTTGAAAACCATGATGCCTGTACTACTAAGAAGTTTCCCAACAACTGATGTACCTAGAGGAAGAGAGGAAACTCACAAAAAGACAATGTCAACTTAAAAACACAAATCACTTCAAGGATCGATCATGCAACAAACTGGGTAACTGCTAGGAAATATTGTGCAGTTGTGACTTTCAGAGGCAAGAGACTGTCAACTGGATCTGAGCATTGCACAGTCCCAACTACCAGTGATAGGTACTGCTGAATGGAACTGCGCAGAGTGTAGTCCAGTATGGCTAGTTGTGGACTAGAACTGCACAATATGCAGTTTAGTCTAGCTTGATGCTGGCTGGGACTGTGCATTGTGCAATCCCAATGGGCAAGACTAGGGAATGCCTCTTGGAGCTATGCAAAGCGCAGCTGGAGCCAGTCACTGCAGCCTCTACGCAATTCCTAGAGCTAAGGCAAAGCCTTGAGTTCCATAAATGCGCAGTGCATGTCGGGAGAAGCTAGATCTTAGCCACGACAGCCCATATATGCCCAAGGGAAACTTGAAAACAAGTAGATCTGAATGCATGAGAGAAGAATGGTGTTGATTTGATTGAATGGTCATGCATGCAATAAAAAAAAATGCAAGAATCAGTCAAATGGATGAAAAATGAAGTTGGTGGGGAGAGTCGCTGCAATGACGACCGTTAGTGAAAAACGGGGTCATGCATGTGACGTTCAATAAAGACAACGAAAAAATTGAAACATACTTCTACAAGTTAAAACAAACTAAAATTCCAGCGGTCATTCGATAAACATGCAAAACAAAACTCACACAATCCAAGGAAACAAAAGCGACAGAAAAAGAAACAAAAGACTTGAAAAGAAAAACTTACCTGGTAAAGATGTGTCGATCGTGTTGAAGGGGTTCCAAGATGCCTCGAGAATTCCAAAGCTCCAATATTGAATGCACAAATGAGCTCTGGCAATGTACATTAAATAGATTTGGTTGATTTTAGGGTTTATGATGCGAAGGCCAAAATTCTAGGAAAAGGTGATAAGTGGTGGTAGTTTCTAGAATTAGCTCAAGTGTAACTTCCACTGTTAAAAATCGATCCCTATTTTTTAGGGATGCTTTTTTCCTTTTTTGGGAAAGGGCTTACATGCATACATGCATGGAGAGATTGCATAGTTCTAGAGGTAACTAGGCAACCTGCTGGCACATGCATCAGGAAGCAGCTAAGGGAATGCTTCTGCGCAATTCCTGGGTTGAGTGTCTCTAGCTTCCTCTCATGCTCTATGCAATTTCCTAGCTGAAGACATTTTGTCAGCTGGGTCAGCGCATTTCTAGAGCCAAATCACATTGCTGGGCTGATCTTTGAAATTCTTGATAGCAAGGCTCACTGCTGGGCTGCTATGTGCAATTCTTGAGAGCAAGGCTGACTACCCTCTAGGACTGTGCAGTTTTCCAAGGCAGTGCAAGAACTAGATAAACCAAGTCACAGGGGGAAAACTTGTGGTTAGACAACAAAGAAAGTAAGCAAACAAAATTTGTAAAGTGATAGATAAATTCAAATTCAAATGCAAGTACCTGAGCAGTGTAGGACAAGCTGCTAAGATTTAAGGAGGTAGGCTCCAAAATGAAGTGAAGGAAAAATTTTGGAGAGTGGTTGTAGCCACTACAACATAACACACACCCATATTGACTGGTAAATAACCCTCCAAAACCATTGAAAACAAATCAAAAGAGTAGGCCTACCAAAACAATGAATTAATACCATCAACAGAAATGTGAAGCCTGTGACAAACACTAACAAACTCACCAGAACAATAAGAGAGAAAAATGCACATTCTAGAAGAGAGAAGAGCCATAAATCTTCTTCTTGAAAGAAAGAAACAATATGAAGCACTTGCAAATTGAACTAGTTGAAGGAGGTTGAGGAATTGTGCTCACCTCCTCTCACACTAGCATCGTACCACTGCCAACCCATTACCATGAATGTGAATTTAAAATGACGAGATCACATGTAGACCAACATGCGCCCGTCAACTAACCTCTTTCACACCTTAATGAGGAAGAGACATTTGGGAGGATGGCACAACCTCTAATGAGACCCTGACATAAAAGATAACACCCCCATCATGGTCTGATCTATCTTTCTCCAACAAACCCTACAGAGGCTTTATTCCTTCCACCAGATCAGTGAGAGGCTAGCTAGTGTCCAAATCAAGATTTCTAGTTTTGCAACCCACATTTTCCAGGAAGTCTGCAACTTTGTTGTTCGATCTCCTTGAATGAAATACTATTACATAATCCATATTATAGAGTAAAACACTTATGCATCCAACTATACCTTCCAACCACCAACACTTCACAATTTTCCCTCGAGGTTGTCCATTTAGAAGTTGTTGTACCCAGTGGATAGAAATTTGTGAATCTCCATCAATTTGTAACAAATGTAAACCCTCACATATACCAATCATAATACCTTTTTCCAATGCCAAAAAGTATTCCATATTGTTACTAGTCAATCCACAACTTTGTTCGAAAACTCTCAATGTTGATGAGCTCCAATCTCATAAAATACCTCCAAAACTAGCAATTCTCAGGGTTTTCCTTCGACGCCCCATCAAAATTCAGTTTGATAAAACCACTTGGAGGAGGAGGGAAAGAAGTATTTGATGAAGGAATGAGCTCCAAAAATGGTTTTTCCTTGGGAATATTCATATTTTGATTCAGATTCAATTTCATTAGTGTCCCTGCCTCTATACTATCTACCTTCCAATCATCAGTCAACCAAGAGACAACAAGGAGTGTTTCTCTTATGTTTTGTATAATATCTTCGTTAATCATTGTTACCATTCTCTTCTTATCTCTGAAAATTATTTCATTCTTCTCCTTCCATAAATTCCAAAGAATAAAGTCATTCACCAAGATCCAAGCATTATTTACTATGGGGTTTTTAAACACATAAAAATTCCATTGAGCTATAGATGCCACTAAATTCTCTCTATTTTGATTGTCTTTGCCAAAAATGAATAAAAAAATGGACAACAGTTCCTTTGCAAATGAACAAGATCTACGTAGGTGTTCCATAGTCTCCTTAGCCATATTATAGAGAAAACATAATGATGGCCCTTCAACACCTTTCTTTCTAGCTTGTGCCTTCCTACCAACCATAGGAAAAGCAATATTTTCAACCAGTGAATCCCATATTAGATCTTATTCCAAATAATGTCTTTCCCTAGATTAGAATGACCCGTAAAGAAGGAATAAGCTTCTTTTATAGTAAACAACCCAATAGGACTATTACCCTAATGCAATATGTCTATGTCCTATGAAAATTGTATTTTCCTTTCCAATAATTCATGTTGAAGACTTTCCCAAGGAAATTCCTAGGATAAGCAGGGCCATTCTTCCTTAAATTTCCACCTCCTCTAGAGTGTATCATCTAGCTCTAACTTCCAATAGTCTATAACCCTCACAACTCCTAAACCAATTGTAAATGTTTTCATAATACTAAGGTCTTATTGCTCAGTTAGAGTGGTAATTGATACTAGGCTTCACCCCAAAAAAAAATTGATTCTCACTTCTGTACCTCCCAAAAAACATATTTCCTTTTAGCCTTTTGATTCTTCTGATCCCACATCCATAAACTTGAAATAACTTGTTACACAAAAATATCGTCACCATGACTATTTGCAATCAGTATGGGTCTATCATCACTTATATTGTCCTCCTAAGCAAGTCTCAGACCTCAACACTTCATGTCAAGCTTTGCAAATGAGAGAAAGACATTAAAAATCAATAAAGCTCTGGTTCCGCACTTTCTTTCACTTTTGCCCGCGGGCCCGCATCCTTTGTTCATATTACTTGCATATCTGCACGCTCTGTCTGTAAAGGGGTGGGTGCGTACCCCTGTAAAAGTCAAAAAGGCACAAGTTTATTCTAAAAAACTCACTTTGGGTTAATTCTAGATGATTCTAGAAGGAATTTTGACGTGGATTGTTCGCTCCAAGGTGGTTCATGCATCCCAAAAGAGGAGCTAATCCCTTGATAAGAGGAGCTGTCCCTTTGAAGGAGGACCTAGTAACTTCCCTCCATTGCACTATAAATTAAGGCATTGGGTTAGTTGTTGGGGAGGTTAGAAGATGAACATTTTTGAGGGTAAATGCTGGTGGAATTGGGACTTCCTAGTTAAGCTTGAGAGGAAAGATCACATACCTTTTGGCTTCATTGGGAAGTGAGTGAAACTTGTCAAAGTAGAGGAGATTTCTTGTCGGACCCTGGGAAGAGCTTGTACAACATTAAGGCACAGGTTGTAAAGTTCTTCTTTGATTTGAATTAATACAATCAGATTCATTTTTCTCAACAAATTGTCTCATGTGGTTTGTTTCATAATCTCCTTGATCATTATGATGGATATTCTTTATGATATTGGCTTTTCAGGTGCTATTTAATTTGTTTGCTTTTTTGTGTTTGCAGACTTACTTCAAGGAAGCTCATTTGGAACAAAGGAGTGAGGCTTCCACAAACTTGCATTGGACCCAAGGTAGGTCTAAAACACTTGTTTGCCTTTGTTTTTAATTGCATATTTAGAGAAAGATAGTTTTTGATTGGCTTGCTGTCACTAGATTATCTTTAGATACTAGGGAGGTCGATCTTGTCCGCAACCTCGACTCATTCCGTGTGACAAAATGGCGACTCCACTGGGGACTTGATTGTTTTCCTTGTTTTTACTTTGACCTGAGAAACTTGTGTTTTTGTTTCTGTTTTTGGTTTGTTGTGTGTGGAATTGGGTGGATTTAGTAGATCTAGGATTATTTTTGCTTTTCATAACTTTAGGAAAAGCCCGCACCCTGTGCTTGTAACACAGTGCGTACTTATATGCATGTTTTCTTTGCACACAGAGCGTGCACGCACCTGTGTAAACTCTGGGCTTGCGGACCCTGCTAAAATTTTGAAAAACTTAAATTTTGCTCTTTCAATTAGTTTAGTATTTGTTTAGATGTTGTTATTCTCTGCCTAGACCTGCATGTGACTTGTTAAGAACTTTCCTTGGTTTAATTCCATTGGTGTTAGGGTTTTAGGTGAAATTCCTAGAATTTTTGGTTGCCGGTCTTGATTTTCATTTTGGTCGTGTAGTAGCTCAGAGCTTAGAAGCTGTAGAAGCCTCAGATCACCTTGGTTTTTACTGGCCTTCTTATGACTCTGACCATTTGCAAAATCTACCTTTGTTGAGGAATCCATCTTGTGTTTTCTCTTTGCGAAAATTAGAAAAAGCTTGTGTTAAGAGTTTGGATTTCATTTTTACAAAAGAAAACAAAAAATTGCTTGTTTTTTGACTGATTTGTGATTCTGGACAAGTTAGTCCTTGGTTTTCTTATCGCCAAGTAAAACATCCTTGAAAAAGACATATTGTAAGCTTTTACTTCAAATAGTTTTTTATAGTTTGTAGATCTCAAGATTTGCTTTATTCATAGTTTTGAGTGTTTTATAAAAACTAAAAATTCTCTTTTGGAAAAAGTTTGTTTTTGTAGTATTTGAGTGTTTGAAAGGAAAGGGAAATTTTTGTGAAAATAACTAGTTGTCTCGTTTTGAGTGCATTGGAACAAAAACTCTTCTTTTAATTTGTTTGTTAAGAAAGATTTGTGTTTACAAGCATTTGCATTCTCAAACTCTTTCCTAGCTAGAAGTTCATTGAAGGGAAAAGATTGCTTAATCATCTTAAGTGCATTTTTTAGTGATTTCGAGTCGAGTCCTCACACCACAAGTTTCATTTTCGCACCTCTTGACTTAATCAAAAACCAATAAAAATAACGCTTAAAGTAAAATCAATCTAGTAATCTTTTTATTTCTAGGGCTCTATTACACCAACATCGCTTAGGCTAGTGTCTTGGAGTAGGGAGTAATTAACTCTCCAAGACTGTAAAACAAACAAGCAGCTGTATCTTGCGGTAGGAGAGAAATCCAATTGTTACATCTATGCTCTGGGAAAGCTCCTCTTAAAGGAGAAGCACGAGATCGTGTCCGAACCAGTGTGGGAATCAATCCTTCCTCATTGGGAATGACGCCAGATATTCACGTATTAAAAACGGTAAACCTCGGATTAACCATTGTCAAGGAGCCTGGGGTCACTTGTTGGTAAAACTTGGTTTATGTCAAGGAGCCTTCAAGGGGATTGAGCTTGTTACTCTGCCCTTGCGTGCGTATCGGATCGTAGACTGTTCCCCCAAGTATATTTGTTTTTGTTGGTAACCATAGTAACCATATTCTATAGGATTCTTCCTAAGGTGACGATGGTGGGAAGATCCCACTGTACCTGGAGTAGACGTCGGCTAGACTCACTTGGATTTTCTGGGGGGTTCTCTTCACTCGAGACGGTTTAGTGGAGAAACTTGTGCCAGTCTATTCATTAAGCAGGTTTCCGGGGCAACTGTTCCAACCGCCATTTTTGTATTGCACTCTGCGACGTTGGATTTCATCACCAACTAGTGTTTTCAATACGGAAAGTTATTGTTTGTGTGTGGTTTGATCTCCTAGATTCTTTAGGCATGTGATTCAATTTGTTTGGTTCTTTAGAGGCTTTAGGTGGTTTTCATTGAGATTTTACTTTGTTTTTGTGTGAAGTAGTTAAAATTTTTAACCGTGGCTGAATTACCAAGGAAGTCCCGTAGACTTCGGGGCCAACCTCCTGAGTTTTCACCAAGCTAGCCTGAAGGGCTACGAGCCCTGGTAACTCCTAGAGACAGTAGAGTTGGGTCACCTGAAAAAGGAGAGTCTTCTTTGGTGGTATATCCTAATTTTTCAGCTTTAATAGCAGATTATAGTGCACAGTCTGTGTCTGTTTCCGAAGTTACTGGTAGTGTTTCATCTACTAGTGATATAGGTGAAGAACCTGAAATATCTGAACCAGAATCTGAAACTGCTGCTACTCAGTTATCAGGGTTTGCCTCTCCAGCTTCTAGTGGTCCTAGTTCACCTAGGGTAGAAAGAATAATTACCCAAAATCTTCCTTCTGGATTAATAGCTATTGAAGAACTTGCTATTCCGGAAAAAGAAGAAGGCATCCCTATCCCTGAAAATCAACCTATTATAGAGCTTAGGGAGCGTGAATCAATATTTTACAGTCCACCTAGCAGTAGTGCTTGGTATCTTTCATTGACTAATTTTTTGGAAAACCCGGGACTAAGTTTTTCACCACCTCGTATTTCTTATCACCCAACCGCTAGAGGCTACTATCCTCCGTTAAATATGTCGAGACAGTCGTCCATGTTTTCTCAATCTCCGGAAGCCTTTTTGTACGGCGGTCCTTCTGTTCCTGCTGGGTATCAGTCAATTTCTGGTACTTTTTCAGGAGCATCTCCTCAACCTATTGAACAAGGGTTATTAACTGGAAATAATTGTACTAAGCCATTGAGTGTAGAAGATATTCTCATGATGTCAGGTACTATTCCCAATCCTCAACCTCAAGGTGGCCAGTCACCGCCTATGGGGCAACCTCAGAATCCTCAAGTATCGTCTGGGGGGCAACCTCAAGGTACCCAGTTTGTGCCTGGGGGGCAACCTCAAGGTACCCAGTTTGTGCCTGGGGGGCAACCTCAAGGACAGTACATACCTACGGGACAGTACGTTCCTCAAGGTCAACCCCAGACT
>APFE030436133.1:152177-172581 GCA_000404065.3 Pinus taeda | reverse complement strand
CAACCTGCAGAGAGCTACAACCCTCTCTCGTTCTCCAGCTTCTCCTGGAAGGGAGCTAAAACCCCCTTTAGCTCTTGCACTAGCCAAGATACTAGTACGTAGGTGCTGGCCTACTGAAGGCTACAACCTTCTCTTTCTTCCAGGGACCACATTTCATAAATTTGCAGACTGGATCCATGAACATCAATCAATCATCAAGAATTTATCCATCAATCAATCTCCTTTTCACCAATTAGATTTGAATCAAGTAAATACTTCTTTGGCAGCTGTACCCAAAACACAGTACCAGAAACCACACACCAAAATCTGAACCCAGAACACAGCAACAATAAACAGAAGCAGCTAGATCACAACTCAAAATATATACGCTATTTCAATAACCTGCAACATGCATGCATACGCCTCTGAGTTTGGGACAACATGTGTATACGCTGTTTACATTCACTGAACCGACGTGTATACGCGCCTTAGCTTCACTGAACCTGCATACAGATCTATAAAGGATAATTTGCTCTTTCAGATATTCAAACACTAATTAACCCAGATTATCGGTGTTATAGATCAAGCAAGCACCACATATAACAGACCAAAATCATACAAAGATACTATTATTCAAGCTTAAATATTATGACCCATCAATAGAACTTATCCTTCTCTTTGCACTAAGGTTCCTCCTTCATTCAGATCCAGATCTGCACCATAACCTAATTACCAGTATTCCAGATCTAGCACTTTATCAGATATTCAATAATAATTTAGATGATCCTTTGCCACATGATCTCCTTCCTCTTTTATAGTCTTAGGCCTTCCACAATACCACGGTCCAAAACCATAATAAACCAATACCACGGACCTAATACTTGGGATCAACACTTCTAACGAGGTACCATGGTCCAAAACCATAGGTTCAAATACCAAGGACTAATTGCCACCGACCAAAGATAAGTTCCTCAACATATACACGCCTTTGTAATGTCTAACCCGCATGTATATGCGTCTTCGTCTAGATGAACCTGCGTATATGTCTTTTCCTTCATTCTGAAAGCCTGAACTGATATTTGTTATCAAAAAGAGTTTCCATCAAGGACAACACCTGTGCCATGGCTCCAAACCTGTGCCATAATGCCAACAGTTCGTGACTATGAAGCTATCAAGTTGTTCATTGGGAAAGTTGTAGCCAAAAGAGAAGAAAGATCGGAGGATGAGCACTATAAATTGTACTTGTGAGTTAATTTGAATTTATTTATTTCTAAAATCATGTTTATTCATAAAATTATAATGGTTGCTTAAAATTGAAAGTATGATTTAAAATCATACTAATCTAGTTTTAATTTGAAATTTATTTATTTATGAGTTGTGTAACATTGGAATTATGTTTTAAAATAATAGTAAATAATCTAATAAGATAAAGATGATTATTCAATAATCAGAACTAAATCATAATTTTATTTTTTGTATTATTTAATTAATCAAAATATTTATTCTCTCTAGTTTCATATTTTAAAATCATAGTAAATAATCCAATAAGATAAAGATGATTATTCAATAATCAAAATTAAATCATAATCTTATTTTATTTTATTTAATTTATCAAAATAACTATTCTCTCTAGTTTCATATTAGAGGCTTGGATTATACAACAAGTCTTTAGTGTGTTTCATAACTTACCCAAAAAAAGATTGTACTCATAATTTGAATTTATTTATTTCTAAAATCACATTTATTCATAAATTTTTAGAGGTTGCCTAAAACCGAAAGTATGTTTGATGGTCATAGTAAATGAGTTTTAATTTGAATTTGTTTATTTCCAAGTAACATTTACTTATAAAAAATTAATGGGTGAGTAAGACTCAAAATATGTTTTAAAATCATAGTAAATAATCTAATAAGATAAAGATAATATTCAATAATCAGAGGCTATCCAACCCAATATGGTAGAGATGTTGTAATATAATGTTTAACATTTTGACTAGATCAAATTATATAAAAATAAAAATAAAATAAAATAAGAAGATTAATGTAATGTAATGTAAACCATGTAACTCGAACCCCCACTACCAGTGAAAGACTGCGCGCGCGCCTCTGCTCCTGCTGCCGCCTACAACTTGCATTTTGAATCGATCTTCGACCTCTTGGTATGGTCCCTCTGGAGGCTCCACCGGAGGAGGCAATTCTCCAGCACGCATTTTCCGCCCTGATTAAATCCTTTCCTCCTCAGCGAACACGACTTGTAGTTTCAAAATTTGTGAGAAAACTTGACGGGTTACAGGAAGTATCTCTTCCTCCTACTTTGCCCAGAATGGCTGCCCTTGCCTTGGCAGAAAAAGGACATATTCGACAATTTACAGGACTTTGGCCCTCTCCTAAAACAGTTTAGAAGTGGGTGGAAAGGAACTGGTCAGATAAAACTCAAGGGAAAATCTCTATTAGATTTTGTGGAAAGGGATACTTTACATTTCATTTTGAGACAAAGGAAGACAAGAATTTAGTCTTCCGTAATGGGCCTTACTTCATGGACTCCAGAGGATTATATCTAAATAAATGGACCTTAGACTTTGACCCAGAGCTTAACATTCCTAATGCGGTTCCTGTTTGGGTCCAGCTTTCTCACCTCCCCTTGCATTGCTGGGGAGATGAATCAGTGCGCGCTATTGGGAATGTTGTTGGGAAATATATTGATCAGAGTGAACCTAAAGATAACATGCAGGCCTGTGCTTGCATCTGTGTAGAAGTTGATTTGGGTAAAGGTCTGCCAGAAGCCATCAAGCTCAAGGTTGATGATTGGACGCACATTCAGCAACTTGACTATGGGCAGATCCCCTTCAAGTGCAAGGTATGTCACGAATATGGCCACTTCGCTAATCGTTGCACTAAACTTCTTAATGTAGAAAACACTCCTCAAGAAGAGCAATGGGAAACCGTAAAAAAAAAGGCAGCCCCTAACCCTAAACTATCTCATGAAGCTGGCCCATCCTCTTGAACTCCCCCCAATCCTCCACCTTCATCTCCTCCCCCCTCTTCTCCCCACCCTCCCTTATTTTCTTATCACTAGCCGAATCCCCTTTCTTCCTCTCCTTCTTCCAATCCCTTTCACATCCTCTCTCTTCCCGAGGAATCCCCTACCCCCATGATACACTCTGACCCTCCCCTCTCTCCCCTCCCCTAGATCATCCCCTCTTCCCTCCCGTCTGATCCCCCCCCCTCAGAATCACCATAAGCAATTCTAAGGAGCATGGATCCTCTCTAGACAACTAAAAGAAGCCCGGAAGAAAGCCTGCCAAACATCACAGAGATGAAAACACGCAAAAAGACATAGCATTGGGTCTCGAGAACCCCATCAAATCCTATATACAAGGACCAATAAACAAGGACATAGAAAACAAAGACAAGGGAGGGAGAGAAACTCCTCGCACCTCTCACCTAAAATGATGAAAATTCTCTCATGGAACAACAGGGGATTAGGGCACCCCTCCAAATCAAATGCATTAAAGGATCTTATTAATCAAGAGAGACCAGACATTGTTTTACTTCAAGAAACAAAATAGAGACAGCCAGAAATGAACAAGATTATTGAATAGTATAAGCGTTACAAAGGATTTATATGTGATTCCAGAGGAGCCTCGGGAGGAATTGCTACGCTTTGGCTTCAAAATGAATTGAATAGTACAAAAGAAATAGTAGAACAGCACTAGATCAAGATTGTCTTGCAAAACATTACGAGCAGTCAACAGATTGTAGTCTACAATGTTTATGCTCTGAATCATTACAGGGATAAGGAAGTTTGTTGGGATTCCCTCAGCAACAACATAGCAAAAGAAGACAACAATAGCATCATTTTAGGTAACGACTTAAATCTCATTTTACATGCTAATGAAAAGCGTGGAGGCAGCTTCGCCCCAGATCCTTTTAGAAACCAGTTGGAAAATGTAATGCAACATGGTGACCTTGTAGATATCATTCCAAAGAATCATAAATACACTTGGAGTAATCGCAGGTTGGGGAGAAGCAATATTATGGAAAGGCTTGATCGAATCCTGGTAAATGTGTCCCTTCTCTCCACCTTTACAGCTGTCAATGCTTCCATCCTCCCTTTTGCAGCTTCAGATCATTACCCCACTGCTTTAACCTTTGAATCTCATTGCCCCCTGGGCCCTCTCCCTTTCAAATACAGTGCTTTATGGAATAACATTGAAGCAGCCAAAGAGTTGATCCAACAAACTTGGCGTCAGCATGTTGAAGGTTCTCCAAGTTTTATTTGGGAAAGCAAACTCAGGAATGTAAAGAATGCACTCAAGTATTGGGCAAAAAATTATTATAAAGAGCTGAAAGTAAAGAAAAGAGAAGTGAAAACTAAAATCGAAGAACTCCACTATACAATAGAAAAACAAGAATACTATCAGGCTGAAAAAAATCAGGAAGAAAATCTTTATAGTCAATTATATAGTATCAGAAGAGAAGAGGAAGAAAAATGGTGAATAAAATCAAGGCAGACTTGGTTGAAGAGCGGAGACATGAATACAACATTTTTTCATAAGCCAACCACTGTTCGGCAAATCAGAAATAATATAACAGCTATCACAGATAACGCAGGCACTCACCATAATGATCAAGCTGCTATAAAAAATGATACCTCAGAATACTTCAAAGAGCTCCTAACCGAATCAGGGGAGGAAGAAAACTATGCTAATCTCCTATAGCATTTGCCAAACAAGATTGCAGTAGAAACAAATGAAAGGCTGACAAAAGAAATAAAGGAAGAAGAAATCAAGGGAACTATTTGGGGCCTCCAGCCTGACAAAGCACCAGGGCCAAATGGCTTTTCTATTTGTTTCTATAGGGAGCACTGGGAAACAATAAAAAAGGACCTCATCAAATACTTCAAATGGATTCAAAGGAAAAATAAATTAGGAGGTTACACAAATTCAACACACCTAGTTCTCATCCCAAAGGAGAACCGCCCCTCTAATTTTTCTCGCTTCCGCCCCATATCCCTATGCCATTCTTCCTATAAAATCTTCACAAAAACCCTTGCTTCCCAACTCAAACCTCTATTACCAATGCTAATCTCTGAAAATCAAGGTGGCTTTATGGCAAATAGGCAAATTTCAGACTCCATTCTCTTAGTACAGGAGGCCATTCACTCAAGCCATTCTAGAAATGAAAAGGGCTTCATCCTGAAATCGGACTTGGAAAATGCCTTTGACAGGGTCAAGCACTCCTTTCTATTTGTTGTTCTTTAAAAAATGGGCATCACTTCTTTTTTCCTTGATCTCATAAGAGCTTGTATCTCTGGTCCTTGGATAGCTCCCCTTATCAATGGCAGGCCTAGCCCTGCTTTTCAATCCTCAAGAGGATTGAGGCAAGGCTGTCCTCTGTCCCCCTACCTATTCATCCTAATGGTTGAGTCCTTTAGTTGCGCCCTTGACCATAAGCGGCAAGCAGGCCTCATCACTGGAATCAAATTTGAAGATGGAGTAAAAAACATCAACCACTCCCAATTTGCTGATGATACCCTGTTGATAGGAGGGGCGTCCGCAATCATAGCTCGAAGATTCAAATCTTTATTAATAAATTCATGAGATATTTTGGGGGAATGATAAATCATTTCAAAAGTTGTATATATGGATGGAACGCCTCAGCTCAAACGCTCCAAAACATAGCCAACATTTTTGGTGTGCCTTGCAAGTTAAATTGGGACCACTTCAGCTATTTGGGAATGCCAATAAGCATAGGAAACACAAGAGTTGAAGTATGGGAAACAAATTTAGACAAAATGAAAAAGAAAGTTCAAAAGTGGGGATCCACTTGGCTCAACCTAGCTGGCCGATTGGTGCTCCTCAAATTAGGCCTTTCTTCTCTTCCTCTATATCAATTCTTGCTTGCTTAGGCTCTAGCTTCATTTCACCACAAAATGGATAGTATTCTCAGATTTTTCCTTTGGCAGGGAGGGAAAATTGAAAGGAAAAAATTTAACTTGGTTAGTTGGAAACAAGTCATTCAAAGCCAAGAAAAAGGAGGTCTTGGAACTAGATCTCCCATGCTCACAAACTTAGCCTTTGGGGGCAAGATAGTTTGGAGACTTATCGAGGATCTGCCAGCTTGGTGGAAAAAGGTTATGGAGGCCAAATATCTTTGCCACCCAAGGCAGCAACTTCTTACAACTGAAATACCCATCAGAAGCAGCACAAGGATCTGGAAACTTTGTAAAAAAGCCATCTCCTTTATCGCTCAAAATGTCTCCAAGGTCCCCAAAGGTGGCAACAAAACCAACATAGGAATTGATAAAATTATGGGGAATCAGCCAATTAGCAGTCTTCCAGGTATGGCTCCATTTCTTCTCTTTCTTCAAAGTAAATGAATACACAGTTTAGAACAAATTTCGCAATGGGATACAAATACTCAGGCTTGGAAGATATGGAGACATCCTCCCATCCCTAAACACCTCAAAGAGAACCTTGACAACTTCCATATTCATCTTCACAACATTGCTCCTACAATTAAAAATGGTAAGGATGGATTTCGATGGGATCCCACTGGCACCAGTTACTCAATACAAGTAGGCTATAATTATCTATGTAACAGGGACTACCCAGCTCCACCATGGATATATTGGAAAACAGCATGGAAATCTGAAGTCATCCCTAAAGTGAAATTCTTTATGTGGACCCTCTTAAAAGGGAAAACCCTCGCCGCAGAAAATTTGCAAAAAAAAGGTATTGTTTGACCTTCTCGATGCCCTAATTGTCAAGAGGCAGAAGAGTCTAACCAGCACCTCTTCATTTCGTGCCCCTTTGCTATCTCTTGCTGGAACAACATTACCCCAATCGCCCCTCTCACCTGGAATTCACAGCTTTCCATTAGGGAATTTCTTAACAACTGGAAAAAAACTACCCCTGGCAATCCAAGAAAAACAATATTGCCAAGAGGGTGTGGAATGCCCTCTCATTTGCCCTCTTATGGAGAATATGGATTGCTAGGAACAACAAGGTTTTTAAAGATCAAGAGACCTTAACCAGGCATCTTTGTAGCAAGGCTAAAAGCCTTGCAATAGAAACTATTGCAGCCAAGAGCACAAAGAATATTTACATGACAAGTCTTTGTGTTGAATAAAGAGATTTCATCAGGAGTCTGATAGACAAGTTTAGCATCCTTCCAATAGCAAGAACCTATAACAACTTGGACAACGCTCACAGCCACAACTAGAAAATACGAATTAAGCAGGATGAATTCAATAAATGGCTTCCCACTAGCAGCTCCCATTCCTTGTCCTTTAACGATGCCTCCAAGTCAAATCCGGGAGCGCGGGGGACAAGGGGAGTTATCTACAAACCCAATGGTGAGCCCTTAGTCACCTTTGAGTGGGGATTAGGGAACCTTTAAAATAACAGAGCAGAGGCTCTGACGCTCTATCAAGGTATACTCCAACTACAAATCCATGGAATCAGGGAAGCTTTGATCTTTGGTGATTCTACTATCATTATTAGTTTAATGATTAGCAAGCGAAAAGTCTCCAACATCTTCATACAACAAACCATTAGCAGATGCCAAGCTATGATCAATCACACTCGGGATTTTAAAATTTTTCATATCCTTCGCACCATAAATGAAGAAGTAGATAAATGCACCAATCAAGCATGCATACGACCAAAAGGAAATATCCTCTGTAACAATGAGGATCTGTTTCAGTTCCTCCCATGATCCCCCCCATGATTTGTGATAATCTTCCATATCTTGAGTCCTACATTTTTTTCAGGGCGTACCCTGACCAAATCCAAAGCAATCCCGATGTAGCCTATTCTACGCTGTCGAAAATATTCCCATATCATCCTACAAACTTCTCAGCTTTTTTGATCTCTAGTCGCCCTTGTGAAATCCGTGACCACTCCAGTTTTCACCACGTGATCCTGTACTTTACTTCTTGTAACCCGCTCGCTACAAATTCCTAGGTGCATCCTCCTTGCTTCTAGGCCTTCTTTCCCATTTTCGTTTGTTCCATTGCTACAACGATCACATTTGATCTCAGTTGTTCCTCAGCATGCGCTATTAGTGCCAGTTCCTCTCATTCTCCCATAACTCATTCCACTTTCTGTAGCTCCATTCTTGCCTGTCCTGTTGGTACTACTCTCTCTGAGATTCGTTGGCCTCTATTCTCCCCCCACTCTTTTTATAACCCTCCTCCCTTTACAGTGCTCCCCCTCGAGCCAGTGCTGCTGAGAATCATCTCATTCCATCTCTATTCTCTATCTTCTTGTAATCATTCCACCCTTTTACCTGCTCCTCCAACAGGTTCTTCCTATTTTGGATTTTTTCTCCACCCTTTTCTCTGTTCTCTGAGCTTTCACTTCTCACGTTTCCCTGTTTATCAGACCTTCTGTCTTGCTTGTATTGTCACGGTTGTTTTAGCATTTTGGTGCAGTATCTTAGCGTATCTATAGGACAGAGCCAAGGACCTCCAGATGGCTCGTAGTAAAGACTGCCTTCATTGCCATGACTTGCAGGAAGAACTTGAGCAAATTAGAGTGCATCAACATCTCTTGGATGAAAAAATCGATTCCGCCACTCGGATAATCACTGTAAATATGAAGTTGATTTGAACCTTTTTCTTCATCGTGTCTTCTCCCTGCTGGAGCAGTTTAATGCCTTATCCAATACTTGTGCTCATATTCAAGAATCTATGGACATTCTCAAATACATGATGGAAAAACTCAATGCTCCTAGCACCAGTTCCTCTAGCATCAAGATCGTTGAAGCTGATAACCATCCAGAGGAATCCACTGCTCGACAGATCAACCACATAAGTATAGATTAGGATGTTTTGTAAAGTTTGTTTACTCCTTTTCCAGTTTGTCCGAATCTACACATGTGCTAGTTCTCTTTAAGTAGGAAATGAAAGTAATTTAGTAGAATGTTTTAATGTAATCCAGTTGCAAGCTCAACCTGTGATCTCTACTCATGTAACTCTGGAGCTTAGTCTCCCTATCCTTTTTTGAATATATCCAACAATAGAATTTGTCAAAAAAAAAAAATGTAAACCATGTAACTACGTCAAAATAAAATAAAATAATTAAAATAATGAAATAAAAATAACCATTTTAAAAATAAAATTAAAACGATGCATGGTATTCATGTGGAGTGTAGCCTATTTATAGAGGGAAATTAAACGAACTTAGATTTATCTTAACCAACCCCCGAAAGGGATCAAATTATTATTATGCAAACCTCTTTTAGAATGAAATATTAAAGAGATTAATTAATTAATTAATTAATTATGTGGAATTCTATTTTTCTCCTCTTAATCCATAAAATTTTTCTTGCTTAGGAAAAAAAAAAGTGAGCTCCTCACAATTCATGAAATTAAATACATAGTAAAAAAATAGCTTCCTATGATAAAAAATAACTTATTTGATATTTTTAAAGTAATATAAAAGTATTGATGGATATATAAACACTTAATTTATAATCAAAATACTTAGTTCCTAAAACATTTGGTATTGTGAACATAAAAAAAAATAAAATAAAATAATCATTTAAAAATTTAAATATTAAAATAAATAAAACATATCAACTTTTTTTCAATTTTTTTCTAAATATTATAAGTTTGTCTATCATTTGTGTTTTAGCATGAAATTGATTGAATTTTACAATCTCTATTAAACCGCTTTAACAAAATTCACACATTAACTTTTTGCATGGTAAACCAATTGAAAAGATAAGAAATTGAAGCTTAACCTCCCATGACTTGAAATAGAATATGGAACTTGATAAAAACTGTGTTTAAATAAAACAAATTCAACAAAGTTAGGAAAAAAATGCTCATGAAATCTTAAAAATTAGAAATTATATATCAATAAAACTTTCTTAATAAATTCAAGAAAGAAAGGCTCAGAAAATTAGCTAATTATCGTAATAGTTATTAATTATAAAAACATGTGTAAATGAAAAAAAATTATTATCACTGTAATTGGAATTGAAAATAGAGAAAAAAAATAAAAAAGGACAACAAAAAAATACAAGTCAAATTAAAAAGTAAGAAAACTAAAAAATATATATATTGGGGAAATAAATTTTGATTATTTTTTCCTCTTTAAAATTAATCATCTTAAAAAAACATATAAAATGACAAAAAATATATATACATAAGTCAAATGTTAAGGAAAAAAATATAATTCACGGAAATAATAGAAAAATTAAAAAGTTAAATAGAAGAGTAATAAAACTAAAACCAAAAGATTATTATCTAATAGAAATGGAAATTACTAAATAATTAAAAACCTCAACTAATCATTTTACAAATAAATAAATTTAAATAATAATAAAAATAACAAAAAAATTCTCAACGTTAAACAATAAATAAATAGCATAAATTTTTGGTCAGACAAACTAAAAAACAATTAAAGAAAAATAATATATTATATAAGTTATTATAATTATAATAATAGATAAAAATAAGAAATAAAAAAACAGTCAAATCAAACAAAAAAAACCTGGTAAATTTATATTCTGAATAATACAATCCTGATTTGATTTTTTTATTTTAAAGTTTAGTAACTCGTAAGTAGAAACCTGAGTGATACAATCCCGATTTGATTTTTTAATTTTAAATTTGAGTAACTCATAAGTAGAGACATGGTTTTGATCACTTCTTGTTTGGGTTTAAACTCCTAAATATATAATTTGTTTAACAAAATTATATTCTAATCTAATAAAATATGAAATCTTTATTTTATGTTTTCTCTCAACTTCATAAAAATATACTCAGAAAGAGACACCACCATCAATAACACAACCCTCGAAAGTAGTGATAATTTTTTTAATGAAATTCACATGCTTGAGCGGGCTTTAACCATTATTTCATTTAATATTTTTTTTTTTTTAAACTTAAAAGAATCTTTAAATAACTTTTATTTAATTTGAAAATAAATTGTAAGATTTTTTTTTTTTAATAATTTATATTAAATTAATATATTTTTATTATATTATTAATTAAATTTAATCATTAATTTAATATCATCTTATTGATTTAAATAAAATATTAAACGAATTATCAATTTCAAAACGCGATGCGATATTAGCACAGTGTAATCACACTTACAAAATAATATAAATTAATATTATCCACCTAAGAAATCAAAATAATTAAAAAAAGACATATTAGTTGAATTGTGATGACCTTTCTCTCACTGTGCTAACAATAGAATTTTATGTGTAGAAATCATTCCGTTGCCTTGTCTAGCAGAGTGTAACCACAAGTTGTCGAATCCTATATGATACCACTCACCAACAAAACCCAACTCTTATACTTGTAGCCACCCCTATTTCTATATATTTGTTTTATGAGCATCTCTAATCTTGCTAAGATTATAATTACCCACTTGCTAAATTTGAACAACTTGAGACTCAAGGAGAAAGATAATATCCCCCACCTAGCTACAACATCCAAGCCAAATTAGACCTAGCAACTCAAGCCAACCTTCCCAAATAATGAAAAAGAAAGGGTTAAAGCATTCATTGAATGGATATGTTATATTAAAGATCTTCTGCCTACACTAAATCTAGTCCAAGATAGAAATAGGGCCATTATACTTCTTAACTAGAATCCTTCTCCATATATTTCCACTAGTAAAGAACACCCAACACTTAGTAGTTAACACTTTACCAAACATAAAATTATTTGTACAGCTACACCCACCTGTAAGGACTCTGGACACCACATATCTCCACAATGGTATGATATTGTCCACTTTGGGCCTAAGCCCTCATGGATTTGCTTTTGGACTTACCCCAAAAGGCCTCATACCAATGGAGATATTTGTCCATCATTATATACCCATGATCCTCCCCACTTCTAGTCAATGTGGGACTTTGGTCGTATACCCAACAATCCTCCCCTCGAACAAAGGACCATCGAGCCTCCCCTCAAACGATTATCCATCCGTCCACTCTCTACCAACCAGGATTCTCCGCTCCAATGCGTTGGAAGCACACGCCTTACATGGAGCACCACCTGCCTCGAGAGCTTGCTCTATCCCAGGTCAACTCCTCTTCACCGTGTTGGGACCAGGACACGTCCATGAAGAATCCGGAGCACACTGTCTGTCTAACCGAGCTCATCCACGGATCCCATCGTGATATTACCGGGGCCCACCACCTTCGTTCGGCATTCCGAGGATTCATCCACTTGGCTAACTTCAGGGCACGGCTCTGATACCACTTGTAAGGACTCTGGACACCACATATCTCCACAATGGTATGATATTGTCCACTTTGGGCCTAAGCCCTCATGGATTTGCTTTTGGACTTACCCCAAAAGGCCTCATACCAATGGAGATATTTTTCCATCATTATATACCCATGATCCTCCTCACTTCTAGTCAATGTGGGACTTTGGTCGTATACCCAACACCACCTTGGATCTTTAGGGATATTAGTAATTTCCAGTTGACCAGGTGACAACCCATATACTCATTACTTCCATAGATCATTAAAGTAAAAATTTGTAATTCTATTGAGCATACCTTAGGGTATTAAAGCTAGGATAAGCCAATAAATAAGTAAATATTCAATAATACATTTAATAAGGACAATCCAACCGCCTTTAAAGATCGACCTACTACACCAAAATTTAAGCCTCCTTTCAATCTTTGACAACAACCATTGCTAATCTACTACCATGTAACTACTTGGTGTGAGCAATAATAAACATATTTTATATCATCGTCCAAATCAAATGATGGATATGAAAAGAGGTCAGTCAATTGTTGTCTTGTTTCATCCACCATTGTTGGAAAGAATATTGTTAACTTATCAATATTTACAATCATACCAATTGCATCAGAAAAAGGTTCCAGAATGTCCTTATACTTCTTACCTTCAACTTTTAAATATAAATAGAAAAAGAAAAAATCTTATACAAACAAGATATGACTTAATAGATTCGACCTCCTAATCCTCACTCCCTAGATTTTATTTTGACATCTTTCTTTAGAAATTGCCAAACTAGGCCCTTCAACTAGTAGCAAAAATAGGTATGGAAAGAGATGGAAATCTCCAAATCATTCAAAAAGTCCACAACCTGAACCATTCACTAAGATAGAAAACGACAACAAATAGACACAACTCGTTATTCACTTTACAAGAGGCAACCAAAACCCACATGCGATAATATTAACCTGAGATACAACCACAACACTCTATCATATGTTTTAAAGAGATATAACTTGAATATTGTTGTATGAATCCAAGCTATTTTGATAGTATCTAAGACCTTCTGCATCATACCAATAACTTCATGAATAAGCCTACACTTAAGGAAACCAAATTGCTCCAAAGAGATGACCTTAGATAAGATTGACTTAAATATGATTACAACTACATTGAAAATGATTTTGTATAATTTGTAACACAATGGAATTGGCCAAATTCATCAAAATAAGTTGGAACATCAACCTTGAGGATCAACACTATAAAAGTGGACTTATAACTCCCTAGCATTTGGATGACGATTCTATCCGTCTTTGGATCATTGCTCTGTTCCTTTCAGATCCCCTAGTTCATGATCGTACTTGTGTGTTAAACACTCATTACATACGAGCAGTCCCTGAACCATAACACCTTTGACATGCGAAAATCAAATTTACCTACTCTTTTGGGCCTAACATCAAGCAGTGTTAAATAATATGACTATGCTCTACCGAATATCAGACTGAGGGATATATTAGGCCTAGAGGGATATCAAAATATCATGTGTTATATGTATATCAAGATATCAATGTGGAGAGGTACTGAGTTGATTCAATATCAGAGTATTGGGCATAGGTGTTATTGGTGTTATAACAAGTAATCCAATCCATCAATATGCAATAGAGCGATATGGTGGGGACTTGTATGATGATGTCTATTAACAGAAATGACTATGTTTCCCAAAGTTGTTAACTGATGGGTGCAGAGATATCGACTATCAGTGATTTCGAGTATTTTTTTTCTTCCATAGCATACCTCTAGATCAAATGGACCAATCTTGTGAAGTCTTAAGCTGGATCTCAAACCTAGAACCACAACTGGTTCTCCTGCAACTTGAACCCTTATCCTTCAATAAAATATACAAAAAAACTACTCTGATTCGGTGCCCAATCACCACAATGGTCACATAATTAAGTAGAACACAAGGGGATCTGACTCCAATGAATTAAAGAAAAGAGGAATGATTACAAGTATGCAACAATGGATGCACAATCATCCTCTTGGTCCTCTTAGAACTGTTAACTCTATCTCTCTCTCTCTATCTGTAGAAAATTTTACCAGAGAAATATTAAAATTTACTAAGAGGAACATTAACAATAGCCAACAATAATTAAACATTAAACACAATGCACATAATTTACCCTAGGAAAACCTCAACTCTAAGGGATAACCCATCCTAATGGAATTCCATTAATATTCTTGGCCAAAACCCTAGCCAAGTCGACCAATTGAGCCTTCACCGTTGATCTGTAAATTGTCGTGGGTATTCCAATAGACAGCTCATCACAACAGATCTGATAATATTATATTAAAATTTTGAGATTCTACACTATTGCAGTTTTATTAAACTTTAAGATCTGTAGATTTAACTATAATTAGTGCATGCATGTGAATGGAAAATATGCAGAAATATAGAAAATGACAAAATAAGATCACACACACACATAAGACACAAAATATGCTATGGGAAACCCTTTTGGGAGAAAACCCAACTGGAAGGTGAGCCTGCTTCTCTCTCTTTCTCTTTCTGGAAATATGGTTGAAGGTACAAAGAATCAGTGTCCCATGGGCTACTATAGTGCACAAATCCTCTATGTGTTCTTTACCTTCTATCCCTCTTGGCTATCTTTTCTCAGCTATGGAACAAAATTCTCTCAAAAGAATGGAATGTCTCTTCCTCCTAATAGCTCAGTTATAACACAGCCTGATAGCTTACTAGTGGTTAAGTTTGACTACATCAACTCTTATATAGAGATACAATATAGAATATTCTAGAGACTTTTACATCATAAACACGTGGCTACCCCCTTTTCCATGAATAATGGAGGCTAACACGACATCCTCCTGAATTATAGGTGTGAAAACAGGAAGGTCAACTTTTGAGTGGCATAACTTAAGTATACAAACTCTAATTGATGCACTTCTTGCACCGTTGGAAAGATCTCTATGTGTAGAACAACATGAAAAGGTGCCACACTGATTAGAGGAAATGTCAGCCTAAAAGTTCCCATGAAATTTTCATGTAATTTCTATGTCATAATATGTAAACCAATCAAATCATTTAAATTTAAAACGAGGTACATGTAAATATTTTGGAGGGAAAAGAAGAAAACCTACTTTTTTAATTGTATTTTTGGCTTATCTCCTTATAGGTTTACTCAAATTTCAAGTGTAGACACTCGTTGGATGTGGAATTAAATTCCACATCTAACAAGTACCCATTATGCATACTTTTCAGAAGACCCACATTGATAAAAATTGAAGATACATTAAAAAAACATGTTGAACACATTTTTTAATGTATTTTTAATTTTTATCAATGTGTGTCTTCTCAAAAGTATGCATAATGGGTAGTCGTTGGATGTGGAATTTAATTCCACATCCAATGAGTGTCTACACTTGAAATTTAAATAACCCTATAAAGAGATAAGCCAAAAATACAAATTAAAAAAGTAGTCTTATTCTTTTCCCTCCAAAATTCATATCTCTTATTTTATTATTTTAACTATTATTTTATTAGTTTTCCTTAGGAAGCCACTTTTAGGGTGAAATTTCCTCTAATGAAAGTGGGAAACTTTTACCCCCCAAAAACATCATTTGATGCCTCAAAATGCTCTCGTTAGGTTTCAAACCCCGTTTCGCCAAACTGTGTTATGCCGGTAAAACGGTCCAATGAGATGATTCCTCCACTTTTTCCACTCTGAATGCATCGATATGGATGGCAAACAATACAATTATTCAATTCGGATCACACCTCCCCATTTTGGGAGGCTTTTGGTCCCCAAAATATTCTACTGAATGAGATGAGGACATTTTTTCTCCACCTTCTCTTTGGTGTGCCATTTAGCTTTGCCTGGAAGTTGTCCCTTCAACCCAATCTGCCAAAGGTCATACTACCTATGTCTTATAGTTCTAGAACTTTTTTGAAAAACTGTATCTTCTGTTAACTCTGCCTAAGCATCTGGTGCCAAATTCTCCACAAAAGGTAGTACCTATGTCTTCTTCCTAATCTAGCTATCTACATTCATAACTATGTAAATACACATATATGGTTGTTAAATGAGTCGATAGGCATTATCACCCACCTTTTCCAGTATTTCAAAGGGACCATACCTCAAAGCCTTGATTTTCTTACCAAGCCCTTGCAACCTCTCCTTGTTTAATTGTAACCATACTCTGTCTCCCACCTTGAATGATTTCTCTATTATGTGTTGATCATGCATGGCCTTATACTTCTTCTTTGACTTCTGCAATATTTATTGTACCTGTAGATGGATATTGTTGATCTTCTCTATAAATTTCTCATCCCTCAGGCATCTCCTGTAAGATCTTCCTTCACTCCTCCTTGGTGCCCATATGCAATGTCCAATGGTGAAGGCAAAAAATATCCAAAACAAGTTTCAAATGGGGACTTTCCTATAGAAGTGTGCACTTCTTTGTCGTAATAATGTTGTATATATACCATATTTTCACCTCAGGTCTTCAGATGCTTTTGGTTGTATCCCCTTAGAAGATGCGCTAAAGGCTGATTGATTACTTATGTCTTCCCATCTGTCTATGGATGGAATGTTGTAGATCTCTTCAACTTCATGTCCATCTTCTCGCACAATGTAGTCTAAAATGCACTGAGAAATATTTTGTCCCTATTTGAAATGATGCTCCTTGGTATACCAAAGTGCACCTAGGCCTGTCTTGTTGAAAATGGCAACAAGAAATGCTAAAAATAGAAGTGCTAAAAATAGCACTGCTATAAATAGAATTTTGGGTACCAGTGTTGGACATAGCAACAAGGAATGAGAAATGGAAGTGCTAAAAATAGCATTGCTATAAATAGCATTTGGGATCCCTTCCTATTTTAGTCAGTCCCTAAACTAAAATAGTGAAGTAAAATTCGAATTTGATCTTAGCAACTATTTGTAAAATAATTAATTATTTCATCTTGAGTTAATTAGTTAAGGAAAATCAAACACGAAGTCTATGTGGGGACATGCAACAGTTTCTCCATTAATTAAGGAATTTATCCATCAGTTAAATAGATAAGGATGAGTTGTAATTAGTTGACTCAGTTAACTAAGTCAAGTCTAGTTAGATTAATTCAAACAGTTTGTTGAATTAATTGTGAGTTCAATTAGTTAATGCATGCATGCATGTAATTGCTGCATTTCAGATAACTGAATATTCTCTCATAAATAACTCATGCATGTCAGTTCAGACAAAGACCCAGTTGAGATCAGAGGAGGGACAATGTACTATCAGTTGGATGAATTTGTCCTATAAAGGAAACTCATCCATGCAGAAGGATTTATCTCCTTCAGGTTTGTGCAGGTATTTCTAAGCCAAGTGAGCAGTGTGAGGTGGGAATTCACACAATTGGAAGCACTGGACCCCAGGAAAAACTTCGCAAGGAAATAGGAGGCTTGGAGGGTAGAGGAGAAGGTTGTGAGAGCCTTTGACTGTCTATGAGCAGTATTGTTTGATTGCAGAGGGAGCAGGATAGCTTGAGAGCTGATTCTTTTTGTAACTTGAACAAGATTTCCACTTGTATGATAATATAGAGATTGGGGTTTTAGGCTGAGGCTTTCCCTGGGTGATTTCTTCTTTGTTACGTGTGATTGATTTCTCATTCTCAGTTATATGTGTTCTCTTGATCTTTCTCAATTCGATTAAGCTTCCGCAAAGTGTTGTAGAAGTAGATCTTGTATTGTGTTTTAGTATATTGCATAATCTGTTGATCTACAGTGGGAATTTCTACATGGTATCGGAGCAAAGGTGATCAAAGGAGAAGAACAGTATACAAGAAGGGAGAAGTTCGAAGTTTGTGGTTCCTGAAGATAGAAATTGAGTTCTTATCACATCTCAATTTCACCAATGACGTTCAAAGGTTTAAGACTTGAGTATGCCCTTGATAGCAGCTCGAATTATATAGCATGGAAGGATCGCATGGAAGCAGTATTAGAGGATAACAGTCTAAAGGACTTCATTGATCAAGAAGTCCCCAAGTCGACTGATGCTACTCAATTAGAAGAATGGAAGAAATGAGTGGCTAGAGTAAGGAGAATCCTTCTGGAGGGAGTTCGAGACCACATATCCTCGAGTCTCCATTGGAAGGAGACATTGTTTTCAATGTGGAAAACATTGAAAGATCTATATTAGAACAACAACGATAAGAGGAAGCTGGTGCTGAAAGACAAACTTCGTAAAATCAAGTGTGAAAAGGGCGACACGATCTCTACATTCCTGAACAAGCTCACCACCTGCAGGGATGAGATTGGAACTATAGGGATCACGACCGTTGATGATGACATGGTGAGTCTAGCACTCCTCGGTCTTCCTAAGAGCTGGCATAGCTACCAAGACTCAGTAAACAGAGGAGAGAAACCGCTAGATTGGGAACGACTTTGGTCGGATCCTATGCTTTTAGCTAATTAGTTAAGGAAAATCAAACATGAAGTCTATGTGGGGACATGCAACCGTTTCTCCATTAATTGAGGAATTTATCCATCAATTAAAGAGATAAGGATGAGTTGTAATTAGTTGGCTCAGTTAAATGAGTCAAGTCAAGTTAGATTAATTCAAACAATTTTTTGAATTAATTGTGAGTTCAGTTAGTTAATGCATGCATGCATGTAACTGCTACACTTCAGATAACTGAATATTCTCTCATAAATAACTCATGCATGCCAATTTAGACAGAGACCCAGTTGAGATCAGAGGAGGGATAATGTACTATCAGTTGGATGAATTTTTCCTATAAAGGAAACTCATCCATGCAGAAGGATTTATCTCCTTTAGGTTTGTGCAGTTATTTCTGAGCCAAGTGAGCAGTGTGAGGTGGGAATTCACACAAGTGGAAGCACTGGACCCCAGGAAAAACTACGCAAGGAAATAGAAGGCTTGGAGGGTAGAGGAGAAGGTTGTGAGAGCCTTTGACTGTCTATGAGCAGTATTGTTTGATTGCAGATAGCTTGAGAGCTTATTTGTTTTGTAACTTGAACAAGATTTCCACTTGTATGATAATACAGAGATTGGGGTTTTAGGCTGAGGCCTTCCCCAGGTTATTTCTTCTGTGTTATGTGTGATTGATTTCTCATTCTCAATTATATGTGTTCTCTTGATCTTGCTCAATTCGATTAAGCGTCCACAAAGTGTTGTAGAAGTAGATCTTGTATTGTGTTTTAGTATATTGCATAATTTGTTGATCTACAGTGGGAATTTCTACATGTCTAAAGGACAATTTTTTTGCTTCTTGTCTACTGATGGTCTTTTTACAGGGCATCAAAACACACCTTGCTAAACCTGTCAACTACCACGAACATGAAGTCATGTCCCTTCCAGGTTATCAGTAAACTTCCCACAAAGTCCATGGAAATGCTTTCCCAAGGAAAAGTAGGTACAGGTAAGGTATGATATAGACCCTGTTTCCTATTGCTAGGATTTTTTATACAAAAAAGCGTGCACCCGCTTATGAACCTAGCTACATTCTCTTACATCTTGGGCCAATACACATACCTCTGCTGTTATGAAACCAGCTCACAAAAAGATAGAAAAGAGAGATCCACGCCTTAGAATTCAGCCTCTTCGAGGGGGTAACCTCCTTTACATTACATAAATGAACAATTCTTGGATGATACAAATGAAAAGACCTCCTTTCTATATAGAGGAGTCTAAGGGGTCATAATATCATCAGAGCCGACATAACAATAATAATTTAAGGGCACAATAATACAATAGTGGGCTTCTATGAGGCACAATATTAACAATATGGGCACTACATGGGTACATCAATATAATAAGGGGGTTGTACTAATAACAATAAGGGGTTACACTAGTAGTATAGGGGCCTAACATGCCCCTCTCCTTCAAAAAGCGTTTTCCTCAACGCTTGAGTAGTTCTTGATGCTTCTGTATAAAATCCTTTTCCTCCCATGTGGAATATTCAGCTGGTAAGTTCTTCCAGCTTATGAGATACTCTGAAATTGATCGATTTTGTAGCTGTCAGGTTCTTGTTTCTGTGACTGCTCCAGGTTCCAATATGATTTTTCCTTCCTCTTCAATTTTTGGCAATATTGTTTGGATTGGGATCTTTTGCAACTTTTGAATAAGTGGCCATACTTCTTTGTCCTTCTTCCATTCATCCATTGCTTTGCTTATCCAATTTGGTTGG